>SNVD02010340.1:0-47287 GCA_013180625.2 Boswellia sacra | reverse complement strand
TGGTTTTTGTGAGTTGATTGTGCAAGAAGTTATTATCCAATTCTCTAATGAAGTTGCTTGTATTTTCCCATATCTAATGCTTATGATTGCTTGCTGATTGTATTTGGAATGGCCAACTGAATATAATCTGGTTGTTGTCTATTACTAGAGAAGAAATCTTGATCCGTAATTGTCTTGAATTTCTAATCCTTAGTAGCAAAATTGTGATCAGAGATTGCAATTGGAGAATACAACCTAAGTTAAATAATCCGAGCTTGTGTGTTATTGCTTAGATCAACCTATCTTTCTTATCGTAATGCATCCATTGAATTAAATTTAGAGAGCTTGTTCTAGGTTGTTTAATGGATAGAGATTAAATAAAGAGAATGTTTTATTTAACAACAAAGTAAGGAAAGATTGGGATAACAGAGCTTATTGTTATCTACGGTTGATAATTTCAATGGTGTAATTAGATGATAATTCTACAATTAATTCGCAAATCCATATCTTGTGGTGGAGAATAATCCCTTAACCAGATTTCTGTCATTGATTAATTCTCACTTCAATTAAGTTTTCATTGTGTTATTCTTTACTTGCATTAATATTTTATCTAGTTAATCAATCAACGAAACCCCCTATTTATTCTGTTTTCGCTTTCGAATAACAAATTTAATTAGAATCAATCCTCGTGGGAACGATATCTTACTCATCACTTTATTACTTGTGCGACTAGTATACTTGCTAGTTTCAAATGCATCAACTAGTATACTTGCTAGTTTCGAACGCATCAACAGGCTCTGTTATCCCAATCTTTCTAATCTCTATCCATTAAACAACCTAGAACAAGCTCTCTGAGTTTAATTCAATGGAAGCATTACGGTAAGAAAGATAGGTTGATCTAAGCAATAATCACACAGGTTCGGATTATTTAACCTAGGTTGTATTTTCCAATTGCAATCTCTGATCACAATTTTGCTACTAATGAGTGGAAATTCATGACAATTACGGATCAAGATTTCTAATCTAGCAATAGACAACAACAGATTATATTCAGTTGGCCATTCCAAATACAATCAGTAAGCAATCATAAGCATTAGATATGGGAAAATACAAGCAACTTCAATTAGAGAATGGGATAACAATTTCTTACACAATCAACTCACAAAATCCATATCAAGGGCTTTGAAATCACCCTCAACCAATTCAGATTCAGTTACACATGTTTAAGAACGTGGTAAATACCATACAACATGGAGACATTCCAGAAAATGAAAGAGAAGGGAAAAACTTAGCAAATTTGATGAAAATCTCTTAGGATTGTTGTTCTTCCTCTTTCCAAGCTTTCTTTCTCCTTCAAGAACTCCAAGAAATGAAAGAAATCCAGAGCTGCAGCCTCTACCACGTTCTCCCCTCTTCAATTTATGAAAATAAAACCCTAAAATGTGTTTAAATACTCTGCTACAGTGACTTGCTACAGTGCCCCGTATTATACATGCTACAGTGGCTTGTGGAATTATATTTCTATACATCTCACACTGTTTTGATTACAACTTTTGGTACACTTAATGGATTTATAAACCTTAAATTTCTCCAGAAAATAGACTTCGAGAGCTTTCCAACGGTATATAATATGTCATCGGGTTCATTGTATATAGATACAATCAGCTCCGAGAAATTGGCTGATTAGCAGAGGTGAAAATGAAGGGTTTTACTCCATTTTTGTGCAAGTTGCTCCAAAACTCCTACAAACATCAAAACCACACAAAAACATAAAAATACCAAGGAATATAGCAAAGAAACATGGACAAATTGATATGAAAGTAATACATAAATAGATATCTATCACATATCTTTGGTTGAAATTCTCAAGAACAAACCTAATGATCTTACTAACAATTTCTACATGAGTAAAAGTTCTACCAAGTATATATGTAGAATTTGTAATTTAACATAGCTTTGAATAAAAATTAGATATTGACTCATCTTCTTGCATCGTTAGATTCTTAAATTGTTAATTCAATTTCATCAATTTGTATCTTTTAACAAAAGTTGTACCTTCATGTTTTATGTCAAGAATATTCCAAGCCTCTTTAGCCACTTTGCATCTCAAAATCTGACCAAAGTTGTTAAGATCAACTACTACGAAAATTGCATTGAGTGCCTCTGAATTCCAACTAGAACGCTTGTATTCCATCATCAGTCCATTCTTCCTCAGGTTTAAGCTCTGCAACTTTGAATGCGAATATTCAATTGCATCGGTGGTATCCAACCTCTTAGAACACTGGTCTATGCCCTGTCATCAAGTGATTTGATATACATCATCAGTTTTACTTTTCAATATGAATAATTACCATCATCAAGAATTGGTGATTATGATCCAAATCCTCCATTTCGTATAAACTCCATACCTTCAAATCAATGTGATCTTTCTTCACTTATATGTTCGTGAACCTGCTATGATGCCAATTGTGAGATGTAAAAGTATGGATCAGTTATATGTGTAAACACAAACTGTACTATAAAATGACACAAGAGGTTTACATGGTTCGGTTGTAAAAACCTATGTCCATGATAGGTGTCTATTTATGTATTACTTTTATATCAATTCGTCCATGTTTCTTTGCTATATTCCTTGGTATTTTTATGTTTTTGTGTGGTTTTGATGTTTGTAGGAGTTTTGGAGCAACTTGCACAAAAATGGAGTAAAACCCTTCATTTTCACCTCTGCTAGTCAGTGATCTTCTCGGATTTAATTGTATTGATATACAATGAACCCGATGACATGTTATATACCATTGGAAAACTCTCGAAGTCTATTTTCTGGAGAAATTTACGGTTTATAAATCCATTCAGTGTACCAAAAGTTGTAATCAAACCAGTGTGAGATGTATAGAAATATAATTCCACAAGTCACTGTAGCATGTATAATACGGGGCACTGTAGCAATTCACTGTAGTAGAGTATTTAAACACATTTTAGGGTTTATTTTGATAACTTGAAGAGGGGAAAACGTGGGAGGAGGCTGCATTTCTGGATTTCTCTCATCCCTTGGAGTCCTTGAAGGAGAAAGAAGATTTTGAAAGAGGAGAAACTACAATTCCAATAAGATTTATCTACAAAGAAGATTTTCAAAGAATTTGCTAAGTTCTTTCTTTCCTTTTCAATTCTGGAAGTTCTCTGTATTGTATTTGTATTGTTTCTGAATATGTGTAACTAAATCTGAATTGGTTGAGGGTGATTTCAAAGCCCTTAATATGGTTTTTATGAATTGATTGTGCAAGCAATTGTTATCCACTTCTCTAATTGAAGTTGCTTATATTTTCCCATGTTTAATGCTTATGATTGCTTGCTGGATTGTATTTGGGTGGCCAACTGCATATAATCTGGATATTGTCTATTGCTAGACTAGAAATCTTGATCCGTAATTGTCTTGAATTTCTAATCATTAGTAGCAAAATTGTGATCAGAGATTGCAATTGGAGAATACAACCTAAGTTAAATAATCCGAGCTTGTGTGTTTATTGCTTAGATCAACCTGTCTTTCTTTTCATAATGCATCCATTGAATTAAATTTAGAGAGCTTGTTCTAGGTTGTTTAATGGATAGAGATTAAGTAAAGAGCCTATTTTATTTAACAACAAAGTAAGGAAAGATTGGGATAACAGAGCTTGTTGTTATCTACGGTTGATAACTTCAATGCTGTAATTGGATGACAATTCTACGATTAATTCGCAAATCCATATCTTGTGGTAGAGAATGATCCCTTAACCAGATTTCTCTTATTGATTTTTCATTCGAATTAACTTTCTGTTTTGTTATTCTTCGTTTGCATTATTATTTCACTTAGTTAATCAATCAACAAAACCCCCCATTTACTCTGTTTTTGCTTTCGAATAACAAATTTAATTAGAATCAATCCTCGTGGGAACGATATCTTACTCATCACTTTATTACTTGTGCGACTAGTATACTTGCTAGTTTCGAATGTATCAAGTTTTTGGCGCCGCTGCCGGGCATTGATTTTCTAATCAATTTGTTATTCTGTTTTTAGTACTGATTCTTGATTATTATTTCCTGATTGTTTGTGTTTAGGCTTTTATGTCTAAGGGAGAAGCGGATCAACGACTTAAGAGAATTAAGGAGTTTCTTCAATCCTCGAATTTAAGGCTAAATCGGTCAATTTCAACTCCACCTCCAGAATTTGACCTTGCACGACATACTTCCCTCCCATCTTCTTGTAGTTCAATCAAATCTAAATCAGAAGCAAGGGCGATGGAAAATGATCAGACTCTTAAGGAGTTAGCGGCTCCAATTATTGATCAACAACCGCTATGCATAAGCACCAATTTGTGCAGGTAGAATTTGAGCTTAAATGGACTTAATCGTCTCTTGCTACATTTTCAGGTTTTGTAGGAGAGGAATCCTATCAAATACCTCAGAGAATTTCATGTGGGTATGCTCAAGATGAAAGCCAAACTGGCAGTGTCTGAGGAAACAAATTAAAATTGAGAGTTGTCCTTTCTCATTAGCAGATTCGGCGAAAGATGGTTTATACTATCTACCAATCGGGTACCATTACCCCGTGTGGAATGAGATAAGTAAACTCTTTTTAGAGAAATACTTTCCCACTTCGAAAGTTATAAACATTAAAAAAGATATTAGTGGCATTCGACAACACAATCGAGAATCACTTCATGAATATTGGGAGAGATTTAGAAGGTTATGTGCTAGCTGTCCAAACCATCAAATGGACTCCTAATTCAATATTTCTATGAGGGTCTCCTACCAATGTAAAGAGATACATTCTGCGACTGCATAGAGAAGCTAGTGGTGGAGCACTGGTTATAAAACACCGAATGTTTGGCAAGACGTTTGATTAGCGACATGACAGCAAACTCCCAACAATTTCAGCGGCCAATTTGGAGCCACAACTACCAGGAGAGTAAATGAGTAGTACCCCTCCGAACTTGACAACAACTTTCTGAGCTTATACCTCTCTTGTAAAAAAAATGGTTGCAGGACATATGTATCAATCTTATGTATGTGGAGTATGTTCTACCACAGAGCATCCAACAGATATGTGCCAACTTTGCAAGAAGGAGATACGGAACAAGCCAATGCCATGGGTGGATTTCTAGGACAACCAAGCCAAAGTTACAGTAATCATCAACCAATCACTCCAAATGCCATACCAAATCAGCCACCAGGTTTCAATCAATCAAGAGTGCCGCAATCATTTCAAATGGAACCACAACCAGCACCACAACTAGCTCCACAAGACTCAGGTATGGATCTCCAGGACATTGTTAAAGTACTTACTACTAACACAATGCAATTTCAGTAGGAAACTAGGGCAAGTATCCAAAACCTGGAAAATCAAATGGGACAATTGGCTACTAACATGAGCAAATTCGAGAGCAAGAGCTTAGAAAAATTACCTTCTCAGACAGTGATCAATCCAATAGAGAATGCTAGTGCAATCACTTTGAGAAGTGGAAAGCAATTACAAGTTCCACAAAAAAGGTCACAAACTAATTACGGTTATGTCGTTCGAAACTAGCAAGTATCCTAGTCGCACAAGTAATAAAGTGATAAGTAAGATATCGTTCCCACGAGGATTGATTCTAATTGAATTTGTTATTTCCAGCAATACTAAACTAAACAGGGGGGGATTTTTGTTGAATGCTTTACTAAATGAAATAAGAATGCAAGTAAAGAATAACAAAATAGAAAGTAAATTTGAATGAAAAATCAATGGGAGAAAGTTGGTTAAGGGATCCTTCTCTACCACAAGATATGGATTTGCGAATTAATCGTAGAATTGTCATCCAATTACAGCATTGAAGTTATCAACCGTAGATAACAACAAGCTCTGTTATCCCAATTCTTTCCTTACTTTGTTGTTAAATAAAATAGGCTCTTTACTTAATCTCTATCCATTAAACAACCTAGAACAAGCTCTCTAAATTTAATTCAATGGATGCATTATGAAAAGAAAGACAGGTTGATCTAAGCAATAAACACAAAAGCTCGGATTATTTAACTTAGGTTATATTCTCCAATTGCAATCTCTGATCAGAATTTTGCTACTAATGATTAGAAATTCAAGACAATTACGGATCAAGATTTCTAGTCTAGCAATAGACAATATCCAGATTATATTCAGTTGGCCACCCAAATACAATCCAACAAGCAATCATAAGCATTAGACATGGGAAAATACAAGCAACTTCAATTAGAGAATTGGATAACAACTTCTTGCACAATCACCTCACAAAAACCATATCAAGGGCTTTGAAATCACCCTCAACCAATTCAGATTCAGTTACACATGTTTAAGAACGTGGTAAATACAATACAACATGGAGACATTCCAGAAAATGAAAGGGAAGGGAAAAACTTAGCAAATTTGATGTAATTCTCTTTGGATTGTAGTTCGTCCTCTTTCCAAGCTTCCTTTCTCCTTCAAGAACTCCAAGAGATGAGAGAATTCCAGAGCTGAAGCCTCCACCACGTTCTCCCCTCTTCAAGTTATGAAAATAACCTACCGATTTATTTAGAGAGACAGCGTTTCAAGGGTAAAGAAACCCCATATTATGCCATTCTCAGGTTTTTCCACAATTGTTTTTTTTTTTAAATCAAAACTGATAAAGATAAAAACACATAACAACTCTAAATTACGCAAAACTAAACTCACTCATTAAATAACAAAGTTCAACCAGTCAGCAAACAAAAACAAGTTAGTTAGAATGGGTCCAAAAAAGTTTAGAAGTTAGCCTCCTTATTCAGCCATTATAGATTAAAGAGATCCATAATGCTTTTCAAGAGGACTTAAACTTTTTAAGCCACCACTCTAAAAACCAAGATTAGAAAATATTACCTGGGAGGAAAGAAACAACCTGAAAACTCTCAAAATAAATAACATGAAAAACTTCAAATAAACACAATAAAAAGAAGCAAACAAAAACCAAGGAACTGATGCGTTCGAAACTAGCAAGTATCTGTCTCTTATACACATCTAGATGTGTATAAGAGACAGGTTCCCACGAGGATTGATTCTAATTAAATTTGTTATTCGAAAGCAAAAACAGAGTAAATGGGGGGGTTTTGTTGATTGCTTAACTAAACTTAATACGAAAGCAAATGAAGAATAACACAAAGCAAAGTTAAATGGAGTGAAAAATCAATGAGAGACACTTGGTTAAGAGTTTATTCTCTGCCACAAGATATGAATTTGTGAATTAACATAGAATTGTAATCCAATTACAGCATTGAAGTTATCAACCGTAGATAACAACAAGCTCTGTTATCCCAATCTTTCCTTACTTTGTTGTTAACTAAAACAAGCTCTTTATTTAATCTCTATCCATTAAACAACCTAGAACAAGCTCTCTAAGTTTAATTCAATTGAAGCATTACGATAGAAAGATAGGTTGATCTAAGCAATAATCACACAAGTTCAGATTATTTAACCTAGGTTGTATTTTCCAATTGCACTCTCTGATCACAATTTTGCTACTAATGATTGGAAATTCATGACAATTACGGATCAAGATTTCTAATCTAGCAATAGACAACAACAGATTATATTCAGTTGGCCATTCCAAATACAATCAGTAAGCAATCATAAGTATTAGATATGGGAAACTACAAGCAACTTCAATTAGAGAATTGGATAACAATTTCTTACACAATCAACTAACAAAATCCATATCAATGGCTTTGAAATCACCCTCAACCAATTCAGATTTAGTTACACATATTCAATCAGAATAACAAATACAATACAGAAAAATTCTAGAATTGAAAAGGAAAGAAAGAACTTAGCAAATTCTTTGAAAATCTTCTTTGTAGATGAATCTTTTTGGAATTGTAGTTCCTCCTCTTTCAAAATCTTCTTTCTCCTTCAAGAACTCCAAGGGATGAGAGAAATCCAGAAATGTAGCCTCCTCCCACGTTGTCCCCTCTTCAAGTTATGAAAATAAAACCCTAAAATGTGTTTAAATACTCTGCTACAGTGACTTGCTACAGTGCCCCGTATTATACATGCCACAGTGACTTGTGGAATTATATTTCTATACATCTCACACTGTTTTGATTAGAACTTTTGGTACACTGAATGGATTTATAAACCGTAAATTTCTGCAGAAAATAGACTTCGAGAGCTTTCCAACGGTATATAATATGTCGTCGGGTTCATTGTATATCAATACAATTAAATCCGAGAAGATCACTGACTAGTAGAGGTGAAAATGAAGGCTTTTACTCCATTTTTGTGCAAGTTGCTCCAAAACTCCTACAAACATCAAAACACACAAAAACATAACAATCCCACGGAATATAGCAAAGAAACATGGACGAATTGATATAAAAGTAATACATAAATAGACACCTATCAAATTCCCCAACACTTAGACTTTGCTAGTCCTCGAGCAACTACAACGATATGAAAACAAAACTAAATCTAAACAAAATCAAAGAAAAAATTAAAACACACATGTTTTAACTTGCAAATAGGCCTCAAAGATTGTACTTAATTATATCCCAAGGAAAACTTCAAAATAATGCACTTGATCAAGAATTTTATCTCAAAAATTAGTTTCGCTTCACTTCAATTCCTCAAGTGTGTGTGTGTAGAGCCATTCTCACCTAATCACTTGTAACACGGATGAGTTTATGCATAAAAATGAATCATATTTAATATTGAAGATGTGTGTATAAATGAACTCCATAGGCTTGCTTTTTAAGTCACTCTCCACTAATGTAGACATGCACAACACCAAGGATCAAGTAGGACTTTATTAAGCTTGTAACGTTTGGCTTGGGTGAAGGTAGGATAAAGGATACTAATTTGGCTCAAATCACCCACAAACACATAAATCATTCAAGACTATGTAGAGCTCAACCCTATCACACAACTTTATTTCAATTCACCAGGTTACTCCCCCAAACTTATTTAGAACACTCAATCTTTTTTTTTTTTTTTGCAGAAAACAAAAGAAAACAACACCCCCACACTTTGTTGTTTCATTCTTTTTAAGAACACTTAAGGGTATAGATCTCTTATTCTTCTTCTTTTGTTCTTTTTTGTTCTTTTTTTTCTTTTTTTTTATTACACTTCCCCTCCCCCACACTTAAACAACACATTGTCCTCAATGTGTAAGTACGTGGACGATAGGTACAGATTGGCTTTTTTTTCTGTTTTTCTTTTTTTTTCCAAACACAATGGAACTCACTTGTATTGCTCATGATACATCCCAACCTCCGCTAACTTCCCAAAACCAGAACATAGCTCAGAATTTAATTGTGAATGATCTACATGCTCATAGATAAGGGATAAACTGTTTGGAACAAATTCATTTGAGGTTAGGAAATCTTTTAGTGAGTTAACAAAGAAAAAGGCTTACAAAGGCTCAAAGGGGTAACTAGGGATCAATTTCTGTCAATGTTGGCTATTAAGGCTCAAACGGTCCAAAGATGGCCTAAATCATTTCCCCAATGTTGCACAGCCTAGGATTTCGCCTCGAGTGACCATCAAACAAGTTCTAGAATTCATTGAAATCTGAAGAAACATTAAATTACATAAACTTTCTCTAAGTGAACAAATAACTCAGTGATAATAGCTCAGTGCTCAATGTTGCGCAAGGAATCAAAAGCAAAGCGAAAACCAATAAACATTGCAAGCACACAGATCCATGCATCATTTATCATTTTCCAAGAGTTATTCTTAATTCAATCATTATCTTATCATCGACCCACAAAATCAAGAAAAGAGGTACGTGGCGTTTTTACACCTGAGTCAAGATTGTATATTTCAACAATCCTTAGGACCAGTAGCCCGCAGACTTAAGGTTTCCAGCCTATATACCTTTATTATGAAAGAACAAAACAAGAAACAAGACACTTCAAACAACAAGAAATAAACAAACTACAGATTTATTGAGAGAGAATGCGTTTCAAGAGTTAAGAAAACCCCATATTCTGCCATTCTCAGGTTTTTCCACAATGTTTTTTTTTTTTTGAATCGAAACTGATAAAAGACAAAAACACACAACAACTCGAAATTACATAAAACTAAACTTACTCAGAAAATAATAAAGTCCAACAAATCAACAAACACAAACAAGTCAGTTAGAATTGGTCTAAAAAGTTTAGAAGTTAGCCTCCTTATTCAGCCATTATGGATTAAAGAAATCCAGAATGCGTTTCAAGAGAACTTTGAACTTTTTAAGCCACCACTCTAAAAACCGAGATTAGAAAATATTACCTGGGACGAAAGAAATAACCTGAAAAAGCTCAAAAGAAACGACATGAAAAATACTCAAATAAACACAATAAAGAGAAAGCAAACGAAAATGAAGCAAACCAGTAGATAGAGATTACAGTTGGAGCGTTAAATCCAGTTTACGCCTCTTATTGCCTTCTCCAAACCAATCTATCCGAGCTATTGTTGGATCCGGCGAATAGACGAATGCTTGTAATTTGTCAATTAACTCCCCTGCAGTTGAAGCTGTAACCAGGATTTGCCTCGCCGATTGCGAGATGAAGTTTTTTTCTACTGCTTGATCAAGAAAAGACAACAAACCATCAAAAAAAATATTGACATTTAACAAACCAATGGGTTTCCGATGGATGTTTAGCTGTGCCCAAGAGGTGATTTGAAATATCTCCTCTAATGTACCATAACCACCAGGCAAAGTTATAAATGCATCAGATTTTATGACCATATGTGCAATACGCTCATGCATACTAGAAACCTGTAACTCTTCCCCCATGGTGTTGCCTACGATATCTCGTACCGCTAATGGTTTAGGGATAATGCCGAGAACTTTGCTTCCTCCTAAGGATGCAGCTGTCGACACACACCCCATTAACCCAAGACTACCCCCTCCATAAATCAAATGAATACCCCTCGCAGCTAATGTCCTACCAAGATCAAGAGCTGCTGTTGTAAACTCTCCATCTTTACAAAATTGCGATCCACAAAATACGCATATATTTTGGAATCGCCGAATTGGTGTTTTCTCCATTTCTCAAAGTGCTCTAAACTTGTGCAAGACAATGATGTACGTTAGGTATTATGCGATACAAGTGCAAGACAGGTTATAAAATGACATTTGAGAATATGCAAAATGGATATATACACACGTAAAACTCTTAAATTTGACACATGAGGACATAATTTCGGTGGGGGTTGCTCGATGCAGATTTATCGCCCCAAAATTTGAAAAAATGAGATATGCTTTCAGCGAGGTTTGACAAAACCTACACACTTGTTTCCCACGTGAAGCATGGAAAATGGAGATACACTTTCGGTGGAGGTTGACAAAACCTCCACACTTGTCTCCCACGTGTAGCATGAAAAGTAAAGATATACTTTCGGCAGAGGTTGACAAAACCTCCACACTTGTCTTCCACGTGTGCTTATATCATGGGGTAGTCATCTGGTTTGTCAACAAGAAAACTTGAAATTAAAACAAACAAAATCAACAAACAACAACAACACAAAATCAACATTGATAATCAGATCAAAAGAAACAAGAAAAAAAATTCTACAACAACAACACACATTCAAATATACAAGTAGTTGTGATTGTGGCTCACATCTTCCTCAGGTTTTACTTCCAGTAACGGCTGAAACGCCTTCTATGAGTCGGGGATTTGCTTCCCATCCAGTTTTCTTATAAACTGGCAAACAGGGTCGTTTTCAGTCAGATTCCCTAGACTATAACACTGCAATTCATCACGAAATTGTGTCCATAGATTAAGCAATTCAC
Source organism: Boswellia sacra (assembly GCA_013180625.2). Classification (NCBI taxonomy): domain Eukaryota; kingdom Viridiplantae; phylum Streptophyta; class Magnoliopsida; order Sapindales; family Burseraceae; genus Boswellia; species Boswellia sacra. The sequence goes on along the minus strand of SNVD02010340.1, from coordinate 35,531 downwards.
GCTGAACAAGTCCACAAGAATGTGACTCGAGAGTTAACAAAACATTATCTAGCGACTCATTACTCAAACCATTCTTAATAAATGAAAGTTTATCTTCTCTATTCCTGGACGCAAAACCTAATGAACGACAAGTCTGGTTCCAATTCCATCTAGCACATTTATAACATACTTGTAACCTTTTCGCTCTTCGCCTCTTGGCGTAGTAGCTCTTTCCTAGACCAGGCATGTATTTTTCGAGATTAATGTCCGGCTCACCGGACAATCTCACCTTGGCTTCACGGGGGGGGGGGGGGGGGGTAAGCCATCGATATCAGCAGGCACATTTAGGAGCAATCAAAAACGCCCAAAGTCTAGTCATCCTACTTTAATAATTTTAAACACGCATTTGAGGAAGTGAAGGGAAAATATTATACGAGTTCGATAGAAAGATATCGGATCCATTGAAGGAAAAAGAGAGATATTAACCGATAAATCCGAAAAAAAAAAAAAAAAAAATTGAGTTTTGTTCTTCTCCAAATATGAACCACCGATTCAATCGTTCGAGCAATGACTTCAGCTCCCGTTTGGATGTTTCCTCAAGCTGTTGCACAAATGAATTCGAAGCACAGAATAATCAAATTAAACAAAAGGAAGGAAAAGAAAAGAGCAGAAACGAAACTAAAGACACATAAAGAGATAACAATACAATAGCAAACAAAAGTAAAAAAAAAAGTAAAAAAAATATAAAAACAAATAAGACAGATGGCAAAGAGAGATAAAACCTGATCAATTTGATTGCCTATGAAAGGAATCTCCTCGAGACACAAAAATCGATCATTATTACCTCATTTTATTTTTCTTTTCTTTTTTTTTTTAAAAAACATTGGGTTGCCTCCCAATAAGCGCTTGGTTTAACGTCCTCAGCCCGACGTTGGTTCCATCATGGGAGGGTCCAATCTCTGCTGTGCTTCTCTAGTGGGCTTGGATCCTTTTTCCAACAAGAATTGGTGAATGCATATGGCTGGGCCTTGGATGTTAGCAATCGTCCACCCAATAGCTATTTTGTGATCTGTAAGTATTCGGACGAGTTTCTCTTCTTGTATTCGTGCAAGGCCCATTTTCATTGTAATTGACAAAGTACCATTCTCACCCAAGAATCCATGATTCAAATGGTCTGGAAGTGACTTAAGCTCCACGGTATTGGCCTTCATCACAGAAGAGAGAAGTTTCATATTAGATAAAGGAAATTGAATGCATAAAACATCATACCTATTTGTAGTTATGGCTATGGTCTTATCTAAGCATGCCATAGCTTCCTCCATTTCTTTGGACATTTGTATCAACCTTCTTGGTTCTTTGGAATTTTCTGTCCCTATGAGCTCATTAATAGCCATTTCCAATCCATCCTTGCGAGTTAACTCAAAATATTGTTGTGGCAAAGAATCAATAATGTCAACTGCAAAAACAGAATGCAAGTTACTAGGGTACCTCATTGACTCGAAAATATTGAAACGGATCATTTTGCCATCAAACTCTATGACGAGAGTGCCATCATGAACATCAATCTTGGTTCTAACAGTTTTCGAGAATGGTCTCCCTAAAAGAATCGGAGTTGGATTAGGAGATGTCTCATCCTCTACTTCAAGGACATAGAAGTTTGCTGGGAAAACCAATTGATTCATCTGCATAAGCACATCTTCCACAACTCTTTTGGCATATGCATTAAAATGATCAGCAAGTTGAATGGTAATACCAGTTTTCGCAAAAGGTCCAAGATTTAAAGAAGCATAAATAGAATTGGCATGACATTAATAGATGCTTCTAAATCTAACATAGCTCTTTCAAACTTGGTTTTACCAATTGTGCATGGAATGGTTATCGTACCTGGATTGTTGCATTTTGGAGGAATTTTTCTTTGCAATACAGCTGAAACATTTTCCCCCACACTTACTTTCTCATTTCCCTTCAACTTTCTCTTGTTGGTGCATAACTCCTTGAGAAATTTTGTACAACAAGGTACTTGCTCAATAGCATCTAGAAGTGGTATATTTACCTCGATTTTGTGAGAAGTTTCCAGGATTTCTTGTTCTTGTTCCTCCTTCTTTGATTTTGCAAATCTGCTAGGAGATGGTGGAGGAATAACATAAGAAGGAATTTGAGTTTCAAGATCGACCTTAGAAGATGATGTGTTGTTCATGGTGGAAGTGGTGTCATCTCCTTCATCAGTTTGTGATTTCTTTGTCAGGTTTTGGATACTTGCCCCAGTTTCCATTTGCTCTCCATTTCGATTTTGCTCTCCACTTCGCAAAGTTATCGCACAAGCATTCTCTCTTGGATTGATCACCGTTTGAGAAGATAATTTTTCTGAGCATTGGCCCTCGAATTTGCTCATGCTAGTAGCCAATTGTCCCATTTGATTTGCGAGATTTGGATACTTGCCCCAGTTTCCTGCTGGAATTGCATTGTGTTAGTGGCAAGTGCATTAACAATATCCCGGAGAGACATACCTGAGTTTTGTAAAGCTGGTTGTGGTGCTGGATGTGGCATTGGTGGTGGTTGCATTTGAAATGGTTGCTGTACTCTAGGTTGATTGAAACCTTGTGGCCGATTTGGTATGGCATTTGGGGCAATTGGTTGATGATTCCAGTAATTAAAATTAGGGTGATCTTCCCATCGAGCATTGTAAGTGCTAGAGAAAGGATCATACCATTGCCTCGTTTGTCCTGGAAATCCACCCATGGCATTGGCTTGTTCCATATATTCTTCTTGTAAAGTTGCATACATGTCGATTGGATGCTCCATCGTAGAATATATCCCACATTCATAAGATTTTTGCATATCTCCTACAGCCATGTTTTCCACAAGAGAGGTTAGCTCAGAAAGTTGTTGTTCAATGTTCGGAGTGCTTACCTCATTTACTCACCATTGTAGTTGTGGCTCAAATCCGCCACTGAATTGATGGAAGTTTACTGCCATGTCGTCTAAACACAAACAATCAAAAAAGAAAAACAAACAAAAATAAGAATTAACAGTAAAAACAAAACAACAAATCGATTAGAAAATCAATCCCTGGCAACGGCGCCAAAAAATTGATGCGTTCGAAACTAGCAAGTATACTAGTCGCACAAGTAATAAAGTGAAAAGTAAGATATCGTTTCCACGAGGATTGATTCTAATTGAATTTGTTATTTCCAGCAACAATAAACTAAACAGGGGGGGATTTTTGTTGAATGATTAACTAAATGAAATAAGAATGCAAGTAAAGAATAACAAAACAGAAGTAAATTTGAATGAAAAATCAATGGGAGAAAGCTGGTCAAGGGATCCTTCTCTACCACAAGATATGGATTTGCGAATTAATTGTAGAATTGTCATCTAATTACAGCATTGAAGTTATCAACCGTAGATAATAACAAGCTCTATTACCCCAATCTTTCCTTACTTGGTTGTTAAATAAAACAAGCTCTTTATTTAATCTCTATCCATTAAACAACCTAGAACAAGCTCTCTGAGTTTAATTCAATGGAAGCATTACGATGAGAAAGATAGGTTGATCTAAGTAATAATCACACAAGTTCAGATTATTTAACCTAGGTTGTATTTTCCAATTGCAATCTCTGATCACAATTTTGCTACTAATGATTGGAAATTCATGACAATTACGGATCAAGATTGCTAATCTAGCAATAGACAACAACAGATTATATTCAGTTGGCCATTCCAAATACAATCAGTAAGCAATCATAAGCATTAGATATGGGTAAATACAAGCAACTTTCAATTATAGAATGGATGTAACAAATTTCGTATCACAGTTAATGTATTACTTCACATTAATATCCATATCAAGGGCTTGAAATTCCCATCAACCAATTCAAAATTTAGTTACACATATTTCAAGCAGAATAACAATACAATACAGAGAAATTCCAGAATGAAAAGGAAAGAAAGAACTTAGCAATTCTTTGGAAATCTTATTTGTAGATGAATCTTCTTGGAATTGTCGTTCCTCCTCTTTCAAAAATCTTCTTTCCTTCAGAACTCCAAGGGATGAGGAGAAATCCAGAATGCAGCATTCTCCCCACGCTTTTCCCTCTTCAAGTTATGAAAATAAAACCCTAAAATGTGTTTAAATACTCTGCTACAGTGACTTGCTACAGTGCCCCGTATTATACATGCTACAGTGCTTGTGGAATTATATTTCTATACAGCTCACACTGTTTTGATTACAACTTTTGGTACACTGAATGGATTTATAAACCGTAAATTTCTCCAGAAAATAGACTTCGAGAGCTTTCCAACGGTATATAACATGTCATCGGGTTCATTGTATATCAATACAATTAAATCCGAAGAAGATCACTGACTAGCAGAGGTGAAAATGAAGGGTTTTACTCCATTTTTGTGCAAGTTGCTCCAAAACTCCTACAAACATCAAAACCACACAAAAACATAAAAATACCAAGGAATATAGCAAAGAAACATGGACGAATTGATATAAAAGTAATACATAAATAGACACCTATCAAACAGCTGCTAAGATCTTACAATGTGGATTTTATTGGCCCACCTTATTTAAAGATACACATGCATTTTTCAAAACGTGTGAAAATTGTCAAAAATTAGGATCTATTTCAAAAAGAAACATGATGCCGTTGAATCCCATTCTTGTCGTTGAAATCTTTGACTGTTAGGGTATTGATTTTATGGGACCCTTTCCACCGTCATTTGGTTTTGTGTATATCCTTGTTGCAGTGGAATATGTTTCAAAATGGGTCGAGGCAATTCCATGTCGAAACAATGATCACAAAACAGTTGTTAAATTCTTGAAGGAGAATATCTTGAGTAGATTTGGAATTCCTCGAGCCATTATTAGTGATGGGGGTACACATTTTTGTAGCAAACCATTTGAAACTTTAATGAAGAAATATGGAATAACCCATAAAATTTCCACACCTTATCACCCAAAAACAAGTGGACAAGTTGAATTAGCTAATAGGGAGATAAAACAGATCTTAGAAAAAACGGTTAAACCAAATCGTAAAGATTGGTCTTTAAGACTTAGTGATGCACTTTGGGCTTACCGAACTGCTTTTAAAACATCATTAGGAATGTCTCCTTATAGACTAGTTTATGGAAAACCTTGTCACTTGCATGTGGAAATTGAGCATAAAGCTTATTGAGCCATTAAAACATTCAACACAAATTTGAATGATGCTTGCAAATTACGTAAACTCCAACTGAGTGAACTTGAAGAAATCAGGAATGAGGCTTATGAAAATTCTAAAATCTACAAAGAAAAATGAAGGTTTTTCATGACAAATTTATTGTTAGAAAATCTTTTGAACCTTCACAAAAAGTTCTTTTGTATGATTCAAGGTTGCATTTATTTCCTGGTAAACTTAGGTCACGTTGGACTGGGCCTTTCATTGTTAAAAATGTTTTCCCTCATGGAGCAGTTGAAATTGAGAACCCAAAGAATGGTCATGTGTTTAAAGGTAATGGACAACGGTTAAAACCATTCTTTGAAAATTTTGACCAAAATGAAGAGTCCATTGCTTTAGTCGATCCTTTTTAAGGATTGATTTTTCCCGGTCAAGTGGAGGATACGGTACTCCGTGACTATTAAAGTCGGTTTTTCAGTTCCCTAAAAACTGTTGCTTACATCCATTTTCTTTTCTTCTCTCTCATTTTCTTCACATGGAGACCATTCTCTCAAAATTGCACAAACATTTTCCCTCTCTTCCTCAAAATGATTTGCTTAAAATTTATAAAGCTCGTGCAGAAAGACTAAGGTTGTTGATGCGTAAAGGTATTCCTGCTGATTTAAGATGGTTAATTGAAGCCAAGGTTTGATTTTCCTATGAATTTTCAGATAATCTTGTGTCTCAAATGCCAGGTATGGGAAAAAGCTCTTACGCCAAAAAGGGAAGAGCGAAAAGGTTACAAGTTTGTCCCAGATGTGCAAGATGGACTTGTAACCAGCGTTGCCGCTCCTTGGGATATTTGTCTAACAATCGAGAGGATAAACTATAGTTCATCAAGAATGGACTGAGTAAGGAGTCTTTGGATGATATCTGAATGACTCTTGAGACGCATTCTTGTGGACTTGTGCAGCGTGAAATTTTTAATTTGTGGACACAATTCCGAGATGAGCAGGAACGCTATAGTCTTGGGAATCTGACTCAAAACGACCCTGTTTGCCAGTTTATAAGAAAACTGGATGGAAAGCATATCTCCAACTCATAGAAGGTGTTTAAGCCGTTTCTAGACGTAAAACCAGAGGAAGATGTGAGCCACAGTCACAACTACCTGTACATATGCATGCGTGCCATCATTTTTGAATTTTAATACCTCATAGCTGTCATTTTTGAATTTGAATCTTTTGTTTGACTTATGGTGTCTTATTTCATCATCTTTTGAATTTTTGTGCATTATTGTCAACTTTTTCAACAAACAATTGAGCTACCTAGATAGATATCATCATTAGCATACCTTTTTGCACTCCATAAATACCACATCTCTTGTTCTTTTCTTCACACATAGTTAGAGAGTTGCATAGACATGGAGGGAACTTCAAAACGTCTAATCCAAAGGATATGTGTATTCTGTGGATCCCGACCGGGTAAAAGTGAGGAGTTTATAGAAGTAGCAAATTACCTTGGTAGACTACTGGCTAAAAGAAAGATTCATGTGGTTTATGGGGGAGGTAGCCTCGGGTTAATGGGTTGTGTGTCAACAGCTGCACATGTAGGAGGTACTCAAGTTTTAGGAGTTATTCCTAAAGCTTTGGCTGTAGAAAGTATTGTTGAAAAAACGGTTGGGAAGGAGTTACAGGTCTCCTTTATGCATGAACGCATGGCACATATGCTCATCAATTCAGATGCCTTTATTGCTTTACCAGGTGGCTTTGGCACTCTTGAAGAAATTTTTCAAATTGCCTCTTGGGCCCAATTGAATCTCCATCAAAAACCCATAGGTTTGTTGAATGTTAACAATTTCTTTGATCCTTTCATAAGTTTTGTTGATGCAGCTGTAGAACAAAATTTTATCCCACATTCAGCTTTGTTTGAGAAAGATCCATTTCGGCCAACTTCTGGGTGAGCTACTGACAACTGTGACTTTTTAAGACGTTGAGTAGTGTGATACCGACCCAGCTAGTACTCGAAATTAATTTGGTGATGATGGAGGCGCAAAACAAAAAGTGCAACATGGATTTGCAATCTCACGTTTATAATTTTTTTCTTTCTGTATTTATTTTATTTTATTTTATTTTTAGGCATGTTATTTTATGAGTCTTTCAGGTTATCTCTCTTGAATAACAGAAGCTTCAGGTAATGTCTCCTATACTTTATCTCTCTACATTTAAACATTGAGGACAATGTTTCATTTGGTTGGGAGGGAAGGATAGTAGACATAAGTGTGTCTTGAAATTTCCTTTTTCTTAAAATAAAAAAAAAGCGAGTTAGTAATTAGATTCAGAGTGTGGTGTAAGGAGTTCAAATCCTCTTGAGACGCATTCTGGGTCAGGAATGGCAGAGTAGGGAGGACCAGTTTGAACTCTTGAAACCCATTTTAACCAATTTGTCATTTTATTCTTGCATTTTTGAAGACTTATTTGATATTATTTAGTCTTGATTTTTGAATTTAATAACAAGGAGGTCTTATTCATTTCACTTTGAATCATTCAAATCTATGAACTCTCACAACCTTATCATTAAATAAATTGTGTGCTCATGTGCTCATTAAGCAAGTATCTATGAATCTTTCTTCACACACACACATACCTTGATGTATGATTGTGGTTGGCAAAATGAAATATTGCAATATTTGAGTTCTTTTGTTTTGTTTAGGGATAACAACAAAAGGAAGGGGAAAGTTTAAAAAAAAAATGAAAAAATGAAAAATGAAAGAAAAAAAAAGAGAGAAAGCAATGGTGATAAGTTTGGTCTCGTAGCCTCCTTAATTCGAGCAATTAAGCCCGAGGGGTGCCTCAACACCTAATACCCTAAGACCAACTGGTTCGGGAGCTATTGGCCCAAAGCTCGCTACATGGATTAAGGAGAAAGCTTAATGAGATTGAACATTGCACTATCCACAAGTTTCTAAGCAAAAATAAAGCATCGGCAACCCGAGTTGTTAAGCTCGTAGGGGTGTCTTAACACCTAATGCCCTAAGGCCAACTGGTCTGGGAGTCATTAGCCTAAGGCTCGCTACATGGGTTAAAGATGCATTCCTTCAAAAAAAAAAAGAGAGAAAAAAAAAGAGAAAAAAATGTATAAAATGAATAAATACCCCCTACCTAAGGTTGTTAGCCTTAACAAATATTAGAACCGATATGGCTTCTTTCTAATAAGCCCCATAGTCATGTGTTGACTAAGCACAAAAAGAAGGTTTATAGATATCTTGACCGAAGGGTACATGAGTCATAAAAAAAAATAATAATAATAATTGGTTGAGAGTTTGTTTATTTGGATAAAATCAAGGAGAGTGCAATAATGACCACCTTGGATGTAAAATTCTATAAATCACTTCAAATAATAACGCTTTAATTGCTAGGGACTAGCAATAAGCTAGTTGGGGGGTGTGATGAACACTTAAATATGCATGTTTAATAAGAGTTTAGTTTATCATATTGCATTAATAGTGTCATTAAATTCCTCAACTTAAGCATATTTGTAGCATTTGCATCTTTGGAATTAATTCCTCTTAATTTTGGTTTTGTTACAGGTTCGGTAAAATGGGCATAACTCTCTATTTATAGATCAGAATGGTGCAATTCTTAATGTTTTGGAAAGCTGATTTAATTGTCTACAAGATTGCATTTCACAAGCATCATCAAATTCGGGCTCTTAGTGGACCAAAATTGGGCTTGAAGTGAACCCATCTACAGTCTCGGCCCAGTCTGACCAGGCCTCAGTATTTGGACCGTATCTCTCAAAATACGTATCCAAATTGTGCAAATCAATATGTTCTAGAAAGCTGAGAGAAATATCTACAACTTTCATGAAGACATTTGATTAAAATTCACAACATTTCGATGTCAAAATTGATGGTCAAAGTCGGTGCCTAATGATCCCAATTGTCAAAGATATTTACAACTAGTATTTGACAATTATGCCCTTGTAATTTGACAAGTTTGCCCCTGGATGTATCTATAAATAGAGGTGCCTTGTGACCCATTGGGGCATCCTGGCCTTGGCTGGAACATTTTGGCTTTGGCTAGGATCTTGTATTGTGTTTTGTGTGTTTATGTTATTAATGAATTTCCTTTTTCTTATATTTTATTTTCTTTCTATTATAATGTTCTTCTAATTTCTCTTTTGCTAAGGTGAAAGGGTGAAACCCTTGATATGAGAATAAGGATTCTCTAACCCTTAATATGTGCTTAATAATCTTAATCTTATAATGTTTATTCAATATGATTTATATTTAATTTCTTAATCAATCTTGACACCACTCGTAAAGTGGAGGTCTTGATCCATTGTCGACAATCCTTGGCACATCAAATGCTTGGATCCTTTCTAGATGATGTATGGTTCTTCCTTACCGACATGAATCTAGTTAGGAACCTTGATTTGTTGTAGACATATGATGATTGGCACATTGGATGCTTGAACTCATTTACAAGAAGTGGTATAAATATTGGTAACGAAACAAATATAATTCATATAACTAAAATGGGTTAATTATCCTTATTCAAAATATCAAGGGCGGATCCCCTAACCTTAGCCTTCATTGTTATTGTGTTAATTCCTCTTGTATTTTAATTATTCTATTGTTTATGAACTTTTTATTTTATTTACTATAGTTGGTTATACCACCTATTTCCATGGATGGTTTGACCTCCTCTTACTTTTTTGTTTTATATTTGAATGGTCGGTAATACCGCCTACCATCTTACATATTTATTGATATTATCTTGTCATTTCTTTGAATTATTCACACCATATTTGTTTATCTTATAATTTGTAACGCTATAATTCCCATCCTCGTGGATCGACCTCGGGCTCACCGGGTTTATTACTTCGACACTCCTATACTTGGGAGACAATCCTTTTTCGGATGTGTCATAATTATTCTCCAACAAAGTGGTATCAGAGTAAGCCAAATTCTAACAAGAGGTTGCTTGCGATCCAAATTGGACTACCCATGTGAGTCTCTTCACTCTCTTTTTGCTCCTTTTGTCTTCATACCTGTGAACATATGAACTAACAAATACAGGTTCCTAGAGTTACTGCAATGCAACTGAGTGAACTGTTTGTCTAGCTTCAGCTCCTTGCTACAGGGATCGCATAGAATCACCGAGTGAGTATGATTTCATGTATGCATGTATTATTTCCCTTGTGGTTTCTACTTTGACTAGTCATTCTTAATGTTGTTCTCAGGTAGGCGTGACCGATTATGAGAGGGGCATGGCAGATCTACAGTAGTGGTTGCATGAGTCTAAGACAGCTAGAGCGCAATAGCATGACACGATAATATAGCATTATGTGACCATCCATCAGCAATAGGAGAGGATCATTGATAGGAAGGGGAGGGTCGCGCAGTAGGATTCTAAGCTTGCTACTTTCTGGCAAGGTCCACCTTGAGATAATGGAGGCGATGGCTAGTAAAGTCTTCAGGTAACCCATTTAGGATTTTGATTTTGGTTTATAGGATTTTTTAGATTGTACTTTATGATGGACCTTTTATAATGCATTTTTTACTTCCATTTGTGGAAATTATGACTATAATGGCATATTTATGATATTCAGACCCTTCTTGAGCAAATTCTTTCTTCTTTATCAATTTATAGCACTTTTTACAACTGTTGGTCATTTTTCCATATGCAATTACAAAATCCCAACCACTTGAACATGCATATGCAACTATCAACTAGTGCATGCCAAAATTAATTGGCTTACACCAGCTTTTATAGCTATACGCGGGTACGCCAGCCTTACCCCCAGTTTGTAGAGTTATAAATTCTAATCCTTCCTCCTTTCTTCCTCATTTGCTCCAAACATGTCTAACACAAGCTAGATTTCCCTAGCCATTTTGAAGTCCTAGGATGATCAAGAATGGCTTCTTCTCGAGCCTAGCGGGCTTTTTGAATTGAAGTTCCTTTGCAAGATAAAAGCTCAATACCTATTTTCTCAATGCTGCCTCTTCCTTTAGAGCACCTGTGATCACGTCTTTCGTTTTAACCATCAAGAGTTATGTATATCGTATGAGGAGTTCAGTGCCACATTGGGATCCCATATTGTCGGCACTAAAGACATCATCTTGCCTCTTTTATTCCCACCCTCTATGAAGGACATTGCTCATTTCTTTTGCATCCTTGAGGCCGTAATGGGCACTTATGTCATCAACGGTAGGGTAGACTTGCCTTCTTTCATTCCCTTCATCATAGTTGCCAACAAAGATTCTCTATCTAAGCTTCGCCTTCTATAGTTTGGTCTACTTGCACAGTTCTTACTGGTCTCAGAAGATGGTCCAGGAGATCCTTGCTTAGTGGCTCTCATCCCTCAAATGAGTGCTAGCATGACATTGGTGCCATTAATCTTATCTGAGACCTTGCACAGATTAGATCGTTCCTGGTTTGGACAAAGCAGGCTTTCTCTGGCAACCCATTGCTACTCCCGGTATTTTTTTCAGTTCCTCTTTTTTTGGAACAAATTCATCCACTACACTAGTTTATGCCACATGGTTTAAAATCCGCATCTGACATAAAGAATTTCTCTCTCCTTTTTAAGATGCAAGAAAAGTTGGCCATTTTAGCCCTTCTTAAAGCTAATTGGGCACGGTATGGTCTAAGAAACCATCAGGATAGAAGGCTTAAAAGACAATAATCATGGATTGATCAACTTCGCTTTGTTTCCACCACCATGATCTGTTGGACTTGTCTTTGGTAGTGTCTGCAACATGTGACCATTAGTAATCGTACCACCTGTGTTTCTCTCACAGGCTTGACCCATCGCACATAAAGTGTAGGGTGTAGGCACTCAAAATCAAAAGTAAAGCAAACATAGTAGGTGAAAACTCAAAGTTTGGGGGTACAAAGGGAAGAAGTTGATGCTCCTAATTAAAACCTAGAATGTTTGTATGACTACAGGTAAGATAACCTTATGTTTCCTTTATCATACCTTAACCCTAGCCTATCATTACAAGCTTGATAAAGCTCTAATGATCCTTAATGTTGTGATGAGCCTACATTAGTGAAGAGTAGTGTGAAAAACAGGCTTATGGTAGTCCTTCTATCTTTAGAGATGATCACTAGTTTCTATTTGTATAAAGCTATCCGAGTTTCTACAAGTGAAGTATCATTGGCTATACACACACACACAAAGAATCTTGAATGAAGTACTTCTGGCTTAGAGTTGAAATTGTGAACAATCATAATGTCAATGCATTACCATTGAGCTATTGAATTTGAGGAACTTGAATGTGAATTAAATTGATACAACACTTACATTCAGCATTTCAACTTGTTTATTGTAGGATGTTGGATTTATTGAAAACGTGTCAGAAAGAAGAAAATTTGTCAACAGTTTTAATTAAGGGTATCAAATAAGCAACTTTGCCACCAACAGTAAAAAAGTACAATATATGGAGTTAGTCATTTTGTCTAGCATGGATACCTACAAAGAAGGAGGAATAATGCCTTTGAAGTTGGATGAAGAAATTCCCCAAGATGATGCTAAACTCTTCATACAGAGGGTGGAGAATTAACCATTCATCTTGAGAAGCGAAAAAAAGTAAAGGGTGAAGAGTTGCCCATTCATCTTGAGCAAGTAAAGAAGCAAGGGGGTAAAGAATTGCTCTAACCATCTTGAAAATCAAGGCAAGTAGAATTATCTCAATCATCTTGAAGAAAGTGTAAGAAATGGTCTTAGAATGGACAACCTCTTTTGTAGCGAAATGTGAAGAAAAAGCCGGCTAAGTTGAAAATCTAAAAAGGCGGTTTAGGCAAAAATTAAGGTAAGCCCGCTAAGCTGAAAACCCGAAAGGGCAGCTTAGGCAAAAATTAGGGCATGATAGAAAAGAAAAAAAAATTTGCTAAGTTGAAAACCCAGAAAGGGTAGCTCAAGTAAAAGTTAGGGCAAACTCGCTAAGTAGAAATTGTGCGAGAAGGTAGAAATGAAGGAGGCGAAACCAACCAGAAGAAGTCCTATCCATTTTTCCGAGCCAAGGTATGATAGAAGATAATATCACCCTACCACCCTTGGTATGAATGCCCATGGTGGAAATGAAGAAGTCAAAGAAGTGGGGGAGATCAAATGCTGATAGTGTTCGGATAGTAGAAAGAATGAGGCTCTCAAAACTGGATGAGTGACGACCGAGTATGGCAAAGAATTCCTCATACAGAGGGCAAAGCTCTTGCCTATTGAAATGGAAGAGATGATCGTGGGATTCCCAGTTGTACAGTCCTTAAGAAAAGGGACATCGAGCTTGACATGACGAAGGAAATTCAAATGATAAAGACCGACGGATTCGAGTTGTTTCTAGTTTGCATCTTTTAAAGGCTTTAAAAGGGACTAAAGAGTCTTGGAAGAAACTCAGACATATTGAATTGTGAGAAGAGGCATTGAAAGAGGTGAAGGAAAGTAGAAGGGAAAAAGAAGGTCGATCATCAGTATCAACTAAAGAAACAACAACCTGAACCTAAAGATGTTCAACCTCCTAATCTAGACAAGCAACCTCTTGACAACTCGTCTAGTCCAAGCAAAGGAATCATATAGTTAGAAAAGCTATTAGGATAGGAGTCATACATACATGAAGTATAGAGTAGTGCTTTACCTAGTACTATTGAGACATTTATACCTATGAGAAGTATCCTGTATACAAAAGACTCGCGGTACCCATATTGCATTGCATAATATTGCATTTTATGACTAACAATTGACTGAAGAATGACAAGAAACATGAAACATACATAGTTAGAAGACTTACCATAATGGTATACGGCCCAAAAGTGACCAAGTTTTGTAGAATGACAACGCAGTATGAAATACTGGGGGTAACCACAAAAAAGTGGGAATAGAAGCAGCATGATGTACAAGTTACTTGGACAAGTAGCTTAGTCTCGATAAGATATAAGGATCACTTGAAACAACATGATATGCTAAACGCCTGGATGAAGTTTTTAAGCAGTACAACATGCCAGAAGAAGGACAACTTTATAGATGAGGATTATCATAATTGCTATAGTTAAAGATAGTCGAAAAAGATCACATTTGAGAATAAAGATTTGAGATGGTCAACCATGTAAAAAGTGTGAGTACAGTCCAGAAGACACTCAGTTTGTAAGATTTGCAAATTGCTTAGAACAAATCAATCTTCCTCAAAGGAGCTCACATGGTCTAGATGAAACAAAATAGTTTGTAAGAAGACTATGTTGCCTTGAAGAAGATATCCATCTTGAAGAATGAATCTCTCTTGAAAAAAGATAGATCCCTCGAAGAAGGCATCCATATTGAAGAAGGAATCCACCTCAAAGAAGGCATCATCCTCGAAGAAGTTATCCACCTTGAAGAAGGAATCTCCCTAAAAAAAAGGCATCTTCCTCAAAGAAGGCATCCATCTCGAATAAGGAATCTCCCTCAAAGAAGAGAGCCACCTCGAAGAAGGCATCTTCCTCGAAAAAGATATCCACCTTGAAGAAGGAATCTCCCTCGAATGAGGCATCTACCATGAAGAAGATGTCCACCTTGAAAAGACATCTCTTTTGTTTCACCATAAAGAATGAATTTGAAGTCTACCCTACAAAAGGAATTTTGGAGAAGAAATTTGAAGTTCACCTTGAAGGACTTGAAAAAAAAAGATTCATAGTCAGATAGTTTGAAGGGTAAAGGGAAAGAGGTCAAAGAGAGAAAAAAGAGAGAAAAAAGAGAGAGAAAAATAGAAAGACGAAAGAGATAAGAGAGAGAAAAAGAAAAAGAAAGAGAAAGAAGAAAGAGAGAAGAAAGAGAGAAGAGAGGAAAAAAGAAAGCGAGAATAGACAGAAAGAGAGATAAAGAAAAAGACGAGAAAGAGAGGAGAAAAAAGAAAGAAAAGAAAAATAAAAACTCTGAATCGGCCTTAAGATATTGAAGAAAATTTTTGAACAAAGCCGACGACAAGCACCCGGCCATGGCAGTAGTTTAGCAACTCACAAGGAAAGAAGAGTAACATCAATCGATACAATCTTTGACTGGAATCACATGGAAGAATTTCTCCAGATACTAGAAAACAATTTTTTGAGGAATACACCGAACAAGGTAAAACTTAAATTAAGTTTACATTAGAAATGTTTGAATTTTGCAAGAATTTGCAAAAACAAAGGACAGATCCCCAATGAGTCAGATGATGAATAACGTGGATACGAACTCAAGAGATTTTCCCAGTGGGCCAGAATAAATCAAGAATAGAATAAAAAATACTCAAAAAAAGGGCATGAAACCCAATGAGTACAAAGAGTAGAAGAAGCATGAGAACACTTAGAAGAGAGGCATGAAACCCAATGAGTACAAAGACAGGAAGAAGCATGAGAACACTTAGAAGAAAGGCGTGAAACCCAACGAATGCAAAATCTAAAGAGATCAAAGAAGAATAAAGAATGCTTAGCCGAAAACACGAAGGATTAGACTATCTAAAGACCGTAAAGCAGTGCATGATAGAAGTTTTCCCAGCGGGCATGCATTAGAAGGAAACCCTAAGAAGTAGATACACTTAAGAGTGTTTCAAGCCCTTAAAATAGGCACAAGCCATAAGAAGAGGCACACTAAAGAGTATCAAAAACCCTAAGAAGTAGGTGTACTTAAGAGTATTTGAAGCCCTTAGAATAGGCTCACTGAAAAGTGTTACCAAGCTTTAAGAAGTAGGTGCACTGAAGAGTGTTAGAAACCCTAAGAAGTAGGTGCAAATAAGACTATTTTATCATAGCATCATAAGGATGCTTTCTAGCTCTTCAATAGGCACATTAGCCCTTAGATGGGCACATAGGCCCTTGAATGGGCACATTCGCCCTTGGGTGAACATAGCAACCCTTAAATGGATATAGTAACCCTTAAATGGACACATTCGCCCTTAAATGGGCATAGCAACCCTTGAATGGACACATCTGCCCTCAGATGGGCACATTAGCCCTTGAATGGGCATATCCGTCCTTAGATGGGTATAGTAATCCTTGAATGGGCATATGTGCCTTAGATAGGCATCATAGATCTTGAATAGGCACATCTATCTTTAGAACGGGCACCTCAGCCTTTGAATAGGTGCACCTTTTTCTAGGAAAAGAAGAGGAGAAAGAAATGATAAGAAGTTTGATGGAATGTAGATGAAAGCAAAGATGTCAAGAGGGAAGAAAGAAAGACAAGGTAAGAATATTTTGTCGACTTCTATGTCTCACAAACCTCTCCAAAGTAAGCGATAATATGTAGATACTAAATTTTTGAGGCTCGATGAAGGAATGAAGATGAATGCAAGCAAAAAATGACCAAAATGCCCTTGGAGGCCAAGAAAGAAAAGGTGAGAGAGAGTTGGTAAAAGGTCTCAAAAACTAACATATGATCTCAAAAAATCATAAAAATTAATCTATGAGGAATCTGATGATGAGTCATATGCCTTTGCGAAGCTACGGATGTCTGATTTTCATAGAAATTTATGAATCATGAATCGGAGTTGAATTCGAAAAGTAATAAGCAATTGAATAGACAAAGGTCAGAAGGTACTACATTGCAAAATTATAAAATAAGGAGGGCCAAACATTGACACTGTTCATGAGGTACTATTCACACACTGCTGTTCATCTGAATCCCACATTGATTTTTTTACTTTTTCACTCCAAGGAAAACCTATATAAGCACACCTTGGACACACTTCTTAAGGCATCGATAAATGCTCTCTCTCCGCCTCTAGGGCACACTTGTGAGAATTTCAATGAGTCCTTTCTAGTCTAATATTTTTCGGATTTTTATATTGCTCTAAACCTAGAAAGGGTACGTCCTGAGAGTAGTTTTTCTCTTCTTCTTTATATTTTCTTCTTTATTTTTATTGCTTAGAATGAAGCATCTTTAGGTTTATTTATGCTTAGAATAAGCATATTTAAGATTTATTTTGATACTTAGAAGCATGTTTAGGATTTTATAGAATTGTTTAATTCTTTATTTATTTTACAAGACGGAAATGCTTGTCGAGATAAGTCATCTTTCCTTTCCTTAATTAGAAACATGAACAAGGATTTTATTTCTTTGTGAAAGCTTAAAATCATTACTAGGAGAACATGTTTAGAATCATGCTTGAGAGCACATGATTGTAATCATGCTAGAAAATTTTATTTGCTTTAATGAACGCTAGGAAGTAGCATAGAATAGTTAAGAATTACTGTTTTGTCTTTGAATGTCTTGTTTGAGCTAGAATAGCTATGATTAATTTCAAATGTTTGAATTAGGCTACAAATGCCATGATTAGGCTAGAATATGCCATGAATGACTTGTTAGGCTAGAAATGCCATGATAGAATTTATCAAAATCTAGGTTAGAATGCCATGATATTAGATTATGGTCTTATTTGACTTATAATTTATTTGTCTATGTATGAATGTTTGAATACTATGAAGTGTAATTGTGTAATGCCATGAAGTGATGGTGAACTCACATTGACGGTGAGGGACAATTACTTAGAACGAATGTTCAAAGTATGGAATATTTTGTTGTTGAATAACAATGGTTGTAATCCTCTCCCCATCCCTTATGTATGATGGAAGTGTAATCTATTCTCCTCCCTCTTTCTATGTATGAATATACTATGGTTTTGATTGAATAATCACTACATATGTTTAATAAAGATAAAAAGGAGAATGTGTGCATAAAATGAATCACTTAAGTGGACTAAGTAACAACACGAGCTATTCCTATTTGGTATTTCTCAAGTGGAGGCCAGATTTATGTCCAGGCGGGTCGAAAGACTCGTACCTAATTTCTTGAATCCATCTCTGAAGGGATGAGGGTAGTATATGTCTCAAAATGCGAGATCGGATTGCTCCTATTCATTCCCAATTGAATAATTAGGTCACGGCTCCTTTCTCCAGACATACCCATGGCTCGTTTTTGTTCCCTTAAGTCTCGCAAGAGGCTTTGATACAATGTCGTGGTTGCAAATGCTCTGGTGGGATGAAAGCCCCATTCATAGTCTCCCATCCTTCTTTAGGATCAGCATGATGTTTGCTAGCCATTGAGGATAATCAACTACCTCCAAAAACTTTGCTTCAATTTGCTTGATGACTTCCTCTTTGATCTTTTCTACCCATTTCGGTCTCATCCTTCTCAAGTTTTATTTCACTAGTCTCATGTGTGAATAGGTTGTATGGTGTGCTCAGCAATGCTTCTCCCGATCCCTAGCATGTCATCATATGACCATCTGACTACTTCTACTTGTTTATTATTTTCTCAAATCTCTCTCCCCCCCTCTCTCTCTCTCTTCAAGAATTTTACATATGTAATGCATATGTTCTTAGGGTGTTCAGACGCACTAAGATTAATATGATGCATTTTATATAATTAATGTCAAATATGCTTGTAAAATAAAAATCATAATACAATCTATCATCAGGAAAGACATCATACAAGTAAGCAAAATCAAATTTCATTGCATCATGTTTTGAAATGAAAACAAAGTCATCAAACATGTTTGGAACAAAGAGTTACCTATAGCAAGTGTTCTCAATGTCATTAATAATAAAGTTAGCGAGCTCGTCCATCTCTTCTTCCTGTGGCTTCTCTTCAGGCTTGGAGTCCCCTTTGACCTTCAACTTCTTCATCTCCTCAGCCAACTATAACTCTATGTATTTAGTAGTCATGGAGTCGATGACATCCTTAAATACCTCAAAACCTGGTTTCACAACCACCTTGTGTTCCCATGGCTTTGCCTCCTCCTCGTAGGTAGGTTTCACAATTTCTTTCTCTGAGGCCTCTCCCTTGTAGACTATATTTAAAGCCCTTACAAACTTTATCATCCTTCCCTTTGTTAATTTTGGCTGTTCATGATCATTAAAATATAGCCTATGCCTCTCTTGTTAGTTTGCCACTTGAAAAATGGGAGAGTGGTCACTCTAGTATAACTCTTACCCGGGCCAATTCTGGGCATATAGTCTTATTTCTTCAAGATACGAGCTACCATTAGGTCATACTCCTCAATCACAAACACTCACTGACTACTCGATATGGAATCTCTCCACTCTTAGCATTGAGTGAGGCCATTAGGATTGATGACTTGGCCTTGATCGTTATAACCCCTCATTCATATAGGAATCGGATGGTTTGGTTCAAAGTGGAAGGCACTTCTCCCAAGGGATGAAACCATGCTTGGCCAAGCAAGGCTAAAAGCCTGTCTTGACAAGTGTCTTGAAGACCCCCAATGCTGACCTCTTAGAGTCATCATAAGCCCTTATCACTAAATATGATGGCTCTAACTCATTTTCACAGATCCCAAACTTACTTAGCAACTTGAGACGGATTAGATTGATGGTCTATCCATCATCAACCATCACACAAGAAGTCTTTTGTGGCTTGTTGTGGTCTCTGCCCTTCGGTGGCAGATCATCATTAGTAAAGGTGATTGCCCCTTTCTCTTCTTCTTCTCAGCGACCATAGCAATCATTTCTCCTAGTGTGGAAACCATAGAAATCGGGACATCAGTTAAAACTCTAAAGATAGCCTTTTTATGCTCCTTCAAAGCCATCAGCAGATCCCAGATGCTGATGTTTGCTTGCATCTTTTTCAATTGTTTGAGGATAGGGTTATCCTCTTCCTTATTCTCCTCTCCTTTCTTCTCATTATCTTTCTCATTCTTTCCAACCTCCTCCTTATCAGTCTCTTGACTTCCTCTTTCTCCCCCCTTTTTATCAAGATATAATAGTCCACTCCTGGTCAATCCTCAGACCTTCTCCTTCTAACAACTTCTGACATCTCCCCCTTCTTTTTCATTATCACCGAAAGCATGCCAAAAGTTGTGCAGAGTCTCTACCTTAGGGACCTCATCCTATATCCCTATCACTTCTTAAACCTCATCATTCTCTTTATCACTCCTTACATTATTTTCCTTACTGTTTTCTTCATCACTAACCCATATTAGTTACGACCACGTTCCCTTCATCATCCCTATTCCAATCATTTCTAAAGATTCCACCTTAACATCAACCTAACCAGTATTTCAGGTGAACACCTTAGCTGCAAGAGGCATTTCCTCAAGTGGTCTTTCATCATAGGTTGTGTTCCCTTCCTTCTTTACCTATTCTTTAAATTCCCTCGCGGTCATTTTCACCCAAGCCCCTTCTATCTTAACATGAGTAGCAAGTTGTGTCACATGAAAAGGCCTATTGGTGTCTTCTTTCTCGCCTTCTTCAAAGGACCACGAAACTTCTTCTTCGTTGAGCCCTGAATCGATCATGTGGGCCTTTCCTTCTCTAAGGGTTGAGTGCTCACTCCCATCAATCTCCATACTAAGTGGCATGTACTCGCTCAAATCTTCTTCTTTGCTCAACGGTGAGTAGTCATTGCCATCTATTTCTATGCTAAAAGGCGAGTATTCATTATCATTTTTCACCTCACTAAGTGGTGTATATTCATCTTTGACTACTTTTTTTTTGTCGAGCAGCGAATACTGATTGTGAACATCTTCTCCTTCAAGTGGTCTATACTAGCTCTAGACCTCCTCCTCGCTTTCACAGCTATCATCATTGCTAGAAAGTTCACAAACAAGCCCCACACGTTTCCTAGCTTCATTTTAGGTTCTCCATTGTCTAGCAATAACCTTTACCTCTTTCTTCCTTTCTTTTTTCTTTCTCTCAGCCTCTTTCGACTCCGTATTTCTCTCCACTTGCCTTACAGGTGTTTTCCCCACACTCTCAGGTATTCGTCCTTCTTCTACTAGTATATTTCCTTCTTCAAAGATCTCATCGACTTCATTTATTATGGCCCTTACATTCTTTTCACTTTAGCCTTCATTTGCTTATTTTCTTCTCCACCATTACTCTTCACCTCAAAAAATTTGAGCACTTGTTTCTCAGACAAACCAGAGCCAATCATATAGGTATGAGGCACATTATTAGGAAGTGGATTGTGCATCGTGTCTAGCTCTTTCTCTAGGTCGAGAATTTGACGACTATTAATCAAATCTTGCACCTCGTGTTTCAATCTACTAGACCCATTAGTCTGATGTTCATACACCTGATGAAAGTTACAGTACACCCTGTTCTTCACAATCTGTGGTACTAGACCTGAATGTTCTTTAGTTGGCAGAGGAACCAACTCCCCTCATGCCTTTAATCTAGCAAACACTTGGGACAAGGTCTACCCAGATTGCTGAACCTCCTTGGTAGCTTATCTACCACATTTAAAATGACATTCTTGGCGCTTGAGCGGCCACTATGGTTGAAGTTTCCCACATTTTGCTTTGGGAAAGCCTTCTTCTGTTTTGCTTCTACACTCTCTGTCTCAACCCCACTGTCTTAGGGTTCTTCAAAATTCCTTATTAGAATCCCAAACAATCTTTCTTTAATGGCTGCATGTGCACCATTAACCATAATCCGAATGTGGTCCTTCTCAATAGGTCGATTCATCATAATTGTTGCCTTAGCCCTCCCTCTAGCCAGGTATATAGAAAACAACTCATGTGACATCTGCTAAGTATCCCCCAAATCTTCCAAAGTTGTCATCACACTAGATGTTGTGTTTGTTCTTGTCGACAAACTGCTCAGCTAGCTCATTCCAATCCTCCTTCACAGCATAATCTAACCAAATATACCATTCCATGGCATCCCTATCCAAGTAATACATGAACATCTTTAGGCCGAGTTCCTTGGAAAGCCTAGTGGTTCTTATCACAGTAACATATCTCCTTAAAAAGGATTTTGGATCCCCTTTATCGTCGAACTTTACGAACTAATGGCATTTTGAACTTTGCTTGGAGACGACATCCTCCCATTAGTTGCATGTCCTCCAGATCTCTGAGTCCTTCGATCCCCTTCTTTTTTACTAGATCCTGCAACTTTTCCATTTCTCTGGCTAATTTTCCTATAGCTAATTTCTCCTTCTTGGCCTTCTGATATTCTTCTTTATCAAAAAACCCATCATCATGGTGATTATCGTTATTACTACCATCGTTATTCTCTTGATCATTCCTTCCTCCTTCATTTGTATTGTTGTTGTTATGTCGAGACCCCAACCTGTTAGGATTCTCATCATTGGCATGTGGGTTCCCATATGTTTTCCTATTAGCTGTATTTTTCATGAAGGTAGTCAAAGTCTCATTTATAGTCGTGACTATCTTTGCCAGACTATCTACTCTCTGTCATATGTCCTCCATGTCCTCATTCACCCTCTGGGGCTGATCCCTTTGACCCTCCATAATGTCAATCCTCTGCAGTTTGCCTTTTCTCCTTACCCAAGCTATGATGGCTATCAAGCAAATTTGTTAACATGATGAATGCATGCATGTATGCATGAATGTAATGCATGCTTATACATCCACACAACACACGGACAAAAATATCAATACAACCTTCCAACCTTGTTCCCCCCACACGGTAAGTCTCCTCTTCCTCTAGGATTTTTGGCCTTGACCCTATAATGCCAACTGGGGAGGTGGGATCAAGTTCAAAACTCTCTCTAGTCCTGTACGAAATTGACATGGCATCTTGATCATCGATTGTTCTCAAAGACAAAGTTCTCAAAGGTCCATCGTGCAACTATCGCAAGCAATTGCCCAGTTACTTACTCCTTTCAATCAAGATCCTGAGACATTTGTGCTCCGCTTTGCAATACACAAACATCGTACGACCCAAATCGAATATTGTTCATTAATCGAGACAACTGTTAAAAGGAGTAGTTTGACATTAGGTGAGCTCATACACGCAATCATATAAACGAAAAGGTGACCACATCCAATCTATGATGACAATAGCCCAATAACAACCGTTACCAAATTGTTATTGGATCATAGTTAGTTAATCGGTATATTCAGGAATGGCCATCTAGAGTTTACAAATGTCATGTACATCTCGCAAAAGGGACATATTACTGTCACTGGGTTTGTTTGGTTTCAAAAGTCACATTCATGTCAAAACCAAAGATTTTGGTGATCCTACAAGATAATTACTAAGTTGACTATATGAGCTTTAGGCCAATTGTGTTCCTTGGTCAAGGATCCCTTGAGCGAGAGATGCCCTCTTGGGCTGATCTCTTTTTATACCACCTAAATAGTACGTGCTTAAAGGTACTGACACCAATTTGAGTTGTCCAAGGCTCGAGCAGAACAAAGGACTACCCACATTGATGCCACGTAGTGAGAAAGAGTTAATTCATGCTTTGTTTGCAAAAGTGCAGTGATGCAAAGACAACAATTATTAAAAGAAAACCTAAAGCCTTAGTATTCCCAATCCAAATTAGCTCCTCTTAAAAAAGTCCCCAGTGGAGTTGCAATTGTGAGTGCGGGGTACCTTCCACGGGCAAACCAGATTGAGCCACGAAGGCTCGGGCCGCACTAGGAGAGTCACTTTCAGAGTCAGCACTCGAGTAATTTAACCATGGGAAAGAGTTTTGAGTGATGGTAGTTCGATCCTTGCTTCTAGACCTAAACTACTTTCACCCTTCAAAGAGGGGTGCGGGAAGCTAGGTATGGATCATCGATCCGCTCGGATAGAGTCTAGCCTCCACTAGGGTAATAAGTTATGGCTTTCTATTGTTAATTATTATCTATTTCAATCCTAGATTATTTTAGATGCACACAACACATTTTATCTTTTTTTGCATGTGAGGTGAACAAAGAATAAAGAATCAGAAGTACGAGGTAATGTAAACATAACTTTTTACTATCTCCTTCAATGCGATAAAGTAAGTTTGAAAATAATAGCAATGCAAAATAAAGGGACCGAAATCAAAACACTTCCAACATCATTTCGACAGCATACAAATGTGCCACGCACTAGTAGAGGGTTTACATTGGAAAACAAGCCTTTCACCAATCAATGCGAATTCGCTCATTATCTGACCACCCACATGGATGCACTTTAACATCAACACTTTGATAATGGCATTTCATTTCCATTCCCATCCTCAAACAAATTTCCCACCAACAAAGTGAGCCTATCTAACATCGATCATCATCATCACCTCAAATGGTTTCCCCACCAATCAATGTCAGTCTACCCTTATCTGATTTCACCAAATCATCCAGCTGAACCTCCAATCTCGAAGATAAGTGGCTCGCCATCAATGCGAGTCCACATATCATCAACATCTCCAATATTACTGAATTCAACATAGAGCAAAAAAGTGGAAAGTGAGCTCCTTGCCATCAATACAAGGCTACTCATCACCCATTCGCTCTTGTCATCTATCCAATCTCTTCGAGGAATTATCATAAAAACAATATCAATATCCATCATCAACAGAGACATTTTATCATCAAAATGAAGGACAAATCATGAGAAACTTAACTAAAACATACAATCGCTTCCCATCCTACTTCACTAACATACATTTCTTGCTTGCTAAATATCATGAATCGTGTAATCAACACATAAACATGGTATAATGATTAAACACACCAAAACAACCCACTTTTCATTCATGTTAATCATGGAAAGTCAAATGAAAACGGTGCTAAGCACTTCAACATGTTAAGACTACGCACAAGCATCATTTCCACACGCAAATCGAATTAAACAACCATGGAGCAATAACCAAAAATGGACAGCCCACTATTCATACATTATCAAGCACAAAAACGTCTACAAAATGAAAGAAAACATACATATATCATCAAAGAAATTGACTAGCCTTAATCCGAACATTTATTTCTAATTATAAATTATGAAAATCACCAAAAACCTGCAAAAATCATAGTAAAATGCCAAAATTCATAATAAATATAAAATAGCAAAAAAAGCATTCATATAGTCATATTATGGCAAGAAAATGGTAAAATATAAAGCATTTAAAGTTATAACAATAAAACCCATATTCGAAAGATGCATCAAAACCCATGAGAAATGCATATATTAACTAGAAAGCATGGAGAAGCATAAAAGCATAAAGAAAATAAACATTAAATCATAAAAAGGAGAGGCAACATTGTAGTCATTACCCTCGGGCTCACCAAGTCATCAAAACAAAGCTAGAGTGTACAAAACTAAAACGAAATAGGCTCAAAAGCTGACACAAATCACTAAAAGGGTAGGAAAATAATGTTTCAAGATCAGTGGAATCGAGAGAATATATGACACGAACTCCCAAGTTGGCTTCCCTCCATTTTCTTCTCGAAAAATTGTTTTTTTGCAGACTATAGCACAAGTAGCACATGCCAGTATAAAATGGCGCACGCCATAATAAACTGGCTTATGCCAAGTTAATTGGAACGTAGCCCTAGGTGAAAGAACCCTAGTTTTGTTTCCTTCAGTTTTGGGCTAAAGCTCCGATTTCTGACATTTTCATACACCGAACCCAGTTTGGACTTTGGCTCTTTGGTTTATCATTATCTGCTGAAAACCATCAACAACTTTCCAATGCTTACAACATGCTTGTGTGTTAGCTATATAAGAAAGCCGATACTGTTCATCCTGGTATCATAATCTATTGATTATCACACCATT
Source organism: Boswellia sacra (assembly GCA_013180625.2). Taxonomy (NCBI): domain Eukaryota; kingdom Viridiplantae; phylum Streptophyta; class Magnoliopsida; order Sapindales; family Burseraceae; genus Boswellia; species Boswellia sacra. Next base: position 9,940 of record SNVD02010340.1, on the reverse strand, counting down.
TTAAGTGTTATTTGAGAGTTTAGAGAGTAGAAAATCGAGAGATCTCGAGTGTCTTCCTTTGGTTTTTCTTAGAGGAGTTCTCGGTGTCTTAGGTGCTATTTGATTATTCTAGGTGCCTTGTCAAAGTGAAGATTTTGCTTCTAGTAGTGCCAGAATCCAAGTAAGTCCTGAGTAGATTCTGTGTTTGTTTTATATGCCTGTTTGTTTGTTTGCTCAACATGTTAGAATCATGTTTAGGATTATTTATGTGATTAGAATGCTCAAATGCACATCTTAGGCCTATGTATGTTAAAATCTTACTTAGGTTTGCTAACATACTTTGTATGTTAGAATTATGCTTAGGATTATGAGTGAAAATATGTTAGAATCATGCTAAGATTAAATGTTATTTATTATGTTCTTTTTATGATGTGACGTCTTCATTTTCGTCTTCTATTCTTTCTCTACTATTCGTCTATACATGATGGTGGACTTACAATTGATGGTGAGGGACCATCACTTTGATATGAGACATGATTGGATTATATATCATGTTTTGTTAAGTTATGAAATGACATGATTAAAAACATGCCTTAGGAGTGGTTTATCGGTGATTAAATTATGCATGTTTTATTCTTTTCCTTTGGTTGCTGGAATCATGATTAGGTAGTATGTCTCTTTTCTTTCCCATCTTTCCTTCTTGACTTATAAGAGTTGATAAGTAATGGCAGACTCATAATTGGTGTTGAGGGGCCTTTATTTTAATAATACCTAAATTATGCAATATTGTTTAGTCTTGTTTATTGTTTTCCTTTTTCATAAAGATATGAAAATGGCATGATTTGATGTTTAGATATCATGTTTAGGAATTCGATGGTCTTTTGAATTAATGCCATGTGGTTTTCTTTGTGTTTTGTAAGTTGAGATCTAATGCGTAATAGATGAACTCACATTTGGTGGTGAGCGATTTATTACATCATTGGATCTCTCATATTACTTGTTTGTTCTTTAATTTATGCATTAATTATTTTGAATAATGATGTTTATTCGACTTTATATTTTTTTTCATATTTTTTCATTGTGGACGTTTATTAGAAGATTTAAGTAGATAATTTCTACATCTCTTTTCCTTTTTCCATTTATTTTACACATTTTGAGAATTGATATAATCTCTTTCCCCATTACCCTATGTTTTTCAAAAATGTAACTCTATTATCCTCCCTTCTTTTTTGTATGTATAACATGCACTCATCTCACATGTTAAGCAAGATAAAATCAATTGTGTGTTAAAATGAATTAGGATCAATGGAGTAAACATTAATATAATAAAAACATTGGACTTAGCAAACTTGAGTGGAGGCTGGATTCACATCTGGGCAAGGTTAATCTCGTACCTAACTTCCCAAACCCATCTTTAAAGAGGCGAAAGTAGTTTAGGTCTAGAAGCATGGGATCAGACTACCGTCACTCACAATTTTCCCATGGTTCACCATTTTTCCATGGTTAGAACATGGGTGGTGACTCCATTTTGTTTCTCCAAGCTTGCCTTTGTGGCTTGTTTTGTACTCTTTTAAGTCCTTAATGGGCTTTGACACAGTGGCATAGTTACAATCGCTCTGGCGAGATGAAAGGTCCATTCATAGCATAGACAAAAGTTCTCAAGTGATATATTTCATGTTGATGACAAAGTACAAGTTGTGATAGTAAGTATTGATGATATGCAGTGGGTCATAATCGAATGAACGCTGCCGCATGTAAAACAACATGTCCCTAACCAAAAGTCGGTAGTTGTTTTCATAACAATCAAGTTTTTGTAATTACTTGGAGATGTTATAAGTGGCTTTGCTAGGCCATTTTGTGTATGAACATGCGAAAATGGATGCTCAACATCTATTACCATTGACATGCAATAATCATCAAAAGTCTTCAATGTAAGTTCACCAACATTATCATGACGTATAGGCTTTGTCAGATAATCTGGAAATTCAGCTTTTAACATGATAATCTACGCAAGTAATCTAGCAAAAGCAATGTCATGAGTAGATAACAGCAGACATGTGACCATCGAGCTGATGTATCAATTAGAACCATGAAAAATCATAATGGCCTACTTGTTGGATGGATAGGACCACATATGTCTCGTTGAATTCTTTGTACAAGGGTGGAGATTCCAAACCAACCTTAGATGGCGATGGTTTGATAACCAGTTTACCTTCTGAGTAAGCAATGCATATATTCTCATTAGAGAATACAATCTTCAAGTTCTTTAATGGATGTCTACATGAATTTTCTATAATTCTTCTCATGATTGTAAATCTAGGATAAGCAAGATAGTCATGCCAAAGTATAAAAGTCTTTGGGTCAATGATCTTCTACATACAACCTAGATGATAGAGTTGGTAATTTCTCTAATATATGCTTCTATCCTGAGATGTGAGAAGTGATGTAGAGAAATTCTCTATCTTCTTCATTTATGGTCTCAATGTAATAACCATTGAGTCGTATATCTTTGAAGCTAAGCAGATTTCTTCTGGGTCTAAAAGAGTACAATGCCTTTTGAACATATAACTTGGTTTCCTTGCTAACAAGATGTCGACTTTACTAAATCCTTTGATGAAATCAACAGATCTTGATATAGTGCTCACTTTAGCTTGAAACAAACTCATCTTCAAGAAAAATTTCGTGTCTCTAAGTATTGTGTTTTGTACTATTTATCAGCCAAACATGTTTCTTCATCATTCCTTTATGTATTAGAAAACACCTTGAAGGCCATACCTTGCTCAGAGTCTTCAAGAAAATTTGTTTCAATTCTCTTCCCTTTATCTCTCAAAGTTAATTGGTAAAGGTCCGCAAGATGTTTAGATGCGCGATAGTTTCTAGCCTAGTGGCTTTTTGTACCATGTTTATGGCATATAACTTCACTAGAAGGCATTTTTCTTCCATTTCTTCTATCTTTACAATTATTTTTCTTTTGATGGTGGCTATCAGTATTGTTGCCATGATTGAAAGATTCATAACCACGTCTTGATTGATTTTTATGATCTCTTCTGCGCCCTTCATTGCGATTATTATTTTTGAAGTTGGTAGCATTAACTATTGGAATTAGTGTAGAGCTAGTTGGGCATGATTCATGATTCTGAAACAAAATTTCATTGTTATAGACATTGAATTTTTGAGGCTCAAAGATTAAGCACGGATGAGTGTTAAGCAACGGAAATGACAAAGTGGCCTTGGATGCAAAGAGAAATGAGTTGAGAAGAAACTAACCAAAAGCTATGAAAACTGACACTTGACTTTGAAAAATCAAGTAAATTAATTGAGAAGGAATTTGATGATGAGTCATATACGGTTGCTGCAGATGTCTAGTTTTCACATAATTTTATGGATCTCAAATCGAAGTTGAAATCGAAGAGTTACGTGCAATCGAATAGAGGAAGGTTGAAAGAGGACTGTATTGAAAAAAAAGAGAACAAGGGGGTTTGGTAGGCCACCACCGGCCGGTTGTGGTGGAACCATCGATCAATTGTTCTATCACTGGCCGACGGTCCTTTGATAGCTGACTGCCACTTCCCCCTTTAATTTTGTAAAATTTCAATTAAAACCTTTCATTTTCGTTTTCTCCTTTTTTCAACTCAGCCCTCAACTATATAAACACCCCCTCTCCTCACTTTCACTCCCATCCAAAAACTCTCTCTCTCTCCCCCTCTAAAATACACTTGAGAATTCAAGTAGTCTTTTCTAATTTAAATATTTTTGAGTCATTCTTATTACTCTAAACCCGATAAGGGTACGTCTTGAGAGTAATTGTCTCTTCTCCCTTCTATTTTCTTCTTTATTTTTCTTGCTTTAGAATAAGCATGTCTAATTTATTTTTGCTTAAAATAAGCATGTTTACGATTTATTTTGATGTTTAGAAGTATGATTACAGGTTTTATGAATTATTTAACTCTTTATTTGTTTTGTAAGATGGATAAGCATGTCAAGGTAAGTCCTTTCCCTCTTTTATCCAGAATTATATTCATAAGAATAGTTATAAAATATAAATGCAGAATGTTGTACCAGCAGAACTTCAATCGTTATCAGCTAAGTAAAATAAAGTAACAAAAGTTAAAGGGATGACAATGCAAAAAATTAAAGTAACAGAATTGTGAGGTGGACAAGAGAAAGACGAGTATTTCATTTATTGGTAGATGTTCACTCAAGCCAAAGGCTTGTATTTACAGCAATCCACCGTCCCTAACATCCAATAGAAATTGTCTTGGTGTGTTGGTAGGTGGCATGAAATAGCAAAGAGATGGCACCGTAAAATCTAAGTGTAGAGTAGTGTCTTGCATGTCTCCAAGCCGTGGGGTAGCCACGTATTTAATATATAACAATGACAAATTGCTAAGATTTCATTTTTCACATTCTTCTTGTTATTGAACTATTCTCGTTTGCCAACGCCAGATGAGATAGTAACTTTTCTCATAGCGATTATCTACGAATTCCAAAATAATTATTTTATTTTATTTTTTTTATTGTAGAATCATTTTAGATAGTGAATTTCTTTCTCATAATTAGTTCGATTTATGCTTGTATTTTTTTTTTCCTATGAATATGGGTGTATAAATGTTTTATTTAATTGTGTTCTTTACTTATAAGTAAATTACCTGGACGTTTAGTAATATAATTTTAATAAAAGAAAAAATGGTTGTTGTAATAATTATTTGGGTACAAATAGCCTACCCTTTATTAATTAGAAAACATATTCAATTAAGTAATTATTTGATTTTTTTTATATTACTTGTCGGGTTTATATTTAATAATCATAGACTTAAAAGAGATTAAAAAAAATGAACCATTTGTTTGTGCTTATTCAAATTGGTGATTTTTCATATTAAATTACGAAACAAAGATTTGTTATAAAGGAAGAATAATTAAGTAATAAATCTAAAATTAAATAAGAGTATTTTTTATATTTTAAGACTTTAAAAAAAGATAAAAAAAAATTGGAAAAGCCTTTATTTGTACTTTTCCTTGTAGACACAAAACAATTTATTAAATCACACATAAATTCCCCTTAAACAACATCGAAATAACAGACACAAAAAAAGGAGCTTTTAGCATTTAAATATCAATATAAAAGTAGATCTTTTAAATTATCAAAGCTTATTTGGTTAGTAGATAAGTCAAAACAATAAATTCTAGCCTATTCTTTAGAATTGGCACACCAAAGCCTATTCTTTTATTTCTCTAACCCTGAAAGTCCAACACTATAAATTCTAGCTCCAAAGTCCTAGCTTGCAGTATGTGACTTAGAGAAACATAACCTAATTGATAAGAATGACAAATATAAAAAAGAATGGAAGCGACGGGGCCGAAAGATAAATTTTGAGGGAGACAATACTTCAATTTCAAAATAAACCCTAAAACAAACATGAAAACAGAACTATGGCCACTATAAATAAGGCCCATTGTTCTATGAAAAAGAAAGCAACATCAAATGCGAATTACAATAACAAACAGAAAATAGAAAACTTCCTAAGAAATCACAGTCCAATTCAAATATGAAAATAGAATAAGAAATAAATCGTAATATAATAGAAAATAGATCAGTCCAAATATCAGTAAAGTAACCCACTAGCTTAATTAGATATCTATCTAGTGGATGAAGTCTCATTTGCATCAACTGGCTCAGGTTGTGGTGGAGAATCGTTAAACACCAAAAAAGTATCCAAGAGAGACTTAAAAGCAGTATTTCACCTGTGTAAGACATTTTGTCAGATAACTTGAATGAGCATGTGTTCCAATTATGATGGAGACAATTTTTAAAAAAAGTTTCACAACATATCATATCAATTTCAACATCTAATTTAGAGAGATTATCATCAATCTGAGATGAGTTATTACTATGATACAATTCTCACATGAGACTTGCAATAACAGCCTTGTCGTTTGAGTTAACTATTTAGATCCAATAGTTTTAGAAACTAGTACTTTAACCTTTTTAATTTATATATTCAAGTTATCCGAGTGTCAACGTTTAGATTTTGATAAAATATAAGTGTCAAAATATAGTGTTAGATTTTGTTAGATTTAATTTATTATACACTGATATTCAACCCTCACTTTTGAAATTATTTTCACTCGCAGCACTCACATGTTTAGCATCAAGGTACATAACCAAAGCATATCCTACAAATTATTATTTTACGTTGTTATATGTGGCATTATTTCCTTCATCATATATTAAATTGCGTAATATTACAAAATTTGATAAAAATCATAAACCCAATTCACCAACCGACTGGATTAATCCATAAGTTATAATATCAACCACATCTTACCTATCAATGCCAGAAAAACATAAGTTATAGTCATTATCGTCAGCAGTTAATGACTTCAGTTGGTGCAACAGTTTCTATCAGATCAATTGGCATGGTAAATATAAAAATAAATTCTGAAAATTGTGGATCAGCAAAATAAAGTCCAAATAGGGGTTCTAAAATATATGTCAACAGGAACATCTTATAAATAGCATTTTTTGTTACCAGTAAGGAGAATCATTGAAAGTAGAATAAAAAGGTGATAATACCAAACAACAATAACGTGAAGACCATGCAAATATCCATTAATGCACACACAGCGTAAAGAGAGGAAGATACCTCAGGTTGCTTCGTTGTCAATCATTTTCTATGCTGAATCAGAGTTCCCATGTTAACAATCTACATCATGGGATGACGAATAATGAAAGTAGATAAATTGGACTAAAATCTAGACAAGATATCAAGGTTGAACATGAACTAAGAAACAATATTCTTGGGCTGATGCCGGTGTCACCAATAATCTAGGAGATAAGTGGCGCTTAAGGCACCTATGTGAAATTGGAAAGTCATAAATGTTTTACTCTTTAAACAGATGAATCTGCAGTACCAGTAACCAAGCTTTCAAAATTCAGAAACAGAACCCCATTTGCTCCGCTAGTCAAATTTATTAGAGAATGACATTCTAATGGTTTTTAATAAGGATACAAGAGCATCAAGTAGAACACAGCCTGCTGCATCCACGAGCCATGGCAGATTTGGTCTAATTTTTGACCAATCCAAGCTGCTAACAAGTATGCTAGAAAAGAAAAGATAGACATACGGGACATTAGGAAGCGAGCAATGGTATAAAGATCACTTGAGAGCAAAAGATTGGCCCATGACAATCAAAATGATGGATATAGAGCATATTCACCTTGCTACGTATGTTGCATTACCAACCACAGCAAAGAAAAACATTAGAGGATTAAGCCCCTACAACATCATCAATGAAAAAGTGTCATGGTATTATAATTCTCTCCATCTCTCTCTCATACACACAACCCCCTTCTTGTTTCTTTTTGCCACTTCATCAAGCAATTATTCCCACAAGAAAAAAAAGCCAAATAGCATTTTGAACAAGCTTTAAGTTTAGATATATCATCGAATATTAATAAAAAGTAAAATTTGAATCATGTACTTTGATTACCTCTACTTTGCCCCTTCTAATCTGCAATAGATGGACCGAGAAGAATAAAATTTCAGAATGCAAATTTGTTAAATAACAATACTAATAATAATTAATTAATAGGAATTATAAAAGAAGTTGGAAAAAGACGAAGATGAACTATATCTATGGTTCAAAGAGACAACAGCACATAAATTAGTTTTGTTGAGATAAACAAGGTACATGATAAAGGACGAATTAGGAATCTTTATTTGATTTTTTTGGGATTTAGACTATTAATATTAGATTTTGACATTCTAAGTGGAAAGATTTCTAATTGGGTTATTTCCTAATTGATAGTTTTCTGATTTTCTTCAAAATTTGTTTATGTTATTTTTAGTTGAGTTTAGATTAGATTTCTATTTCCTACTCAAATTAGAAGTTTGGGCACTACAAATAAATGAGCCTAGTTAATTTGTTCCTTAGGCTTGGAGTATTAATGATTTTTTTTTTTTAGTCTTTTTAACCAAAGATTTCTTCCCCCTAATTTCACTCTATTTTTCTTCCCATTTCTTCTATTATATCCCCCTTTCCTCTACCATATTTCCTCACCACCATCCCCCATCTTTAATTGTTATTTGCGGAATCTTGTACCTTATCAGTATACCTTTTCTTCTCAATATAGTTTTCCAATATCATAAAATTATCGTCTGAACAAAGAATAGCCAAAGACACATATGCAAACTTCATCAATGCAATCACTAGAAAAGTGAAAACTAATGAAACATTTTTCTGCACAACAGGAAAAGGTTACTATGAGAATGATACTAGTAAGTTTAAATAAGTTAATCTCACATTCAACAAAATTTGGGGTAACCGTCCACCCATGTAGATTACTGCCATTACCCAACCAAGATTAGTTCCAATCCCATTGCTTGCTTCAGTATGACTTACTTGTAATGGCCCACTTTTTACCTAAAAGTCAAACGACAAAAAAGAATTTAAGAATAAAACAAAATGAACCACAACAGGAATCTCCTGTGAAACTTGAAGAAAAATAAGAAAAGAAAATGAAGCCCATGATGATTAAATAAGCATAATTTTAAATGAAGAAAGAGTTTGATTTTAGGAAATTGCAGAATGTGTATTATCTTAGCTTAGAGAAGTTTTCTTATATATACTTACAACGTAGAAAAGAATAAAAGAATGCCCTTACTAAATGTACATGCATCTAAACCAAGAGAAGACAGACTATGGAAGTTAAAAACAAATTACAAAAATCAATCACCATATTTGTCCTTACTAACCAAGTTAAACACCGTTTAATAACAGTGGCTTTGGCTTCTAAATGACATAACTTAATCTCTTTTGTCCTCCACAATTTTTTTTTTTTTTTTTTTGATAAGGGTCAAAAGGTTTTATTAAAAATAACTTTGATAACAATAAGAAAGAGTGAACCAGAAGTCCAATAAAATAAGACAAAAATAATAATAATAATTAAGCAAAACACCAACTATTTCATTACAAGAGCACAACTATCTAATCCCTTTAATTGAAAAAGGAAATCCTTTCAAATTGCTTTGTAAATGACGTCCATGATAAAGCAAGAATATGAATTTGATCCCATAGCATCTCTCAATCTTCTTCCATAGCATCATCAAATATTCTTCTATTTCTCTCTAACCAAAAAACCCAAAACACGGCCAGAAAACATCTCCAAGGAATAACTTTTTCTCCTCCACCAAACACAAATGATATCACGAAACACAATTCTTTGGAATGACACTCCTAACAGTAGTCTCTCCAAAAAATATGTATCATAATTCAAATTACTAGGTAGTCAATAAAAGAACAAATACTCCAAACTTCCTGATTCCTTTTTACATGAAACACAATAGTTTAGAGGTGATTTAGCCTTCCAAATAAAACCTTCATGCAGAAACCTAATCCATGAAGTGTCATCAATCAGAAAAAAAAATACCAGGCTCAACACCTTGATTTCTTCTCTTAATTTATTTAAAAAAAAAAGTGCTCTAAATTGAAGTAAGAAGAGATGATAACTTGATGATTTCTCTGTCATCCAGGTTTTTATTGAAATCAAAGTCTTACTCAAAAGAATTATTACAACAGTGTAATTTTGATCGACACCTTATGAGCTCTAGAAAGATAATAGATTCTTGGAAATAATGAAATCTATTAGCCCTACCACAAACATTTCTTAAGTGACTAGAAAAAACAGGTAAATTTGAAAAACAACCTTCCCACGGCTCCTTGAGAAGCCTCTATTTATAAAGTTGGAAACCCACCCGGTTTCACGTAACCCATAAATACTCTTTGAAACCTCATGCCAAAGAGTAGGTAAAGTAAATCTCCATAACCATTTTCTCTATGGCAACATTTTTCTTCATTAAATTGCAAATTTCTAAGCACCTTTAATTTAAGACAAGAAATTAAATTCCAATTAGCTAACATGCATCTTCTTCTCTTCTTTCAACCGTTCTTAGAAAAAAAT
>SNVD02010339.1:0-47568 GCA_013180625.2 Boswellia sacra | reverse complement strand
CCAATTCATCCTTGCGAGTTAACTCAAAAAGTTGTTGTGCCAAAGAATCAATAACATCAACTGCAAAAACAGAATGCAAGTCACTAGGGTACCTCATTGCCTCAAAATATTGAAACGAATCACCTCGCCATCAAACTCCATGGTGAGAGTGCCATCATGAACATCAATCTTCGTTCGGGCAGTTTTCAAGAATGGCCTCCCCAAAAGAATCGGTGTTGGATTGGGAGATGTCTCATCCTCCATTTCCAGAACATAGAAGTCTGCTGGAAAAACCAATTGATTTACCTGCACAAGCACATCTTCCACAACTCCTTTGGGATATGCATTAGAACGATCATCAAGTTGAATTACAATACCAGTTTTCGCAAGGGGTCCAAGATTCAAAGAAGCATAAATAGAATATGGCATGACATTAATAGATGCTCCTAAATCTAACATAGCTCTTTCAAACTTGGTATTACCAATGGTGCATGGAATGGTGAACGTACCTGGATCTTTGCCTTTCGGAGGAATTTTTCTTTGCAATACAGCTGAAACATTTTCCCCCACACTTACCTTCTCATTTCCTTTCAACTTCCTCTTGTTGGTGCATAACTCTTTGAGAAATTTTGCATAACGAGGCACTTGCTTGATAGCATCCAGAAGTGGTATGTTTACCTCGATCTTGCGAAAAGTTTCCAGGATTTCTTGTTCTTGTTCCTCCTTCTTTGATTTTGCAAATCTGCTAGGAAAAGGTGGAGGAGTAACATATGAATGAATGGAAGTTTTAGGATTTACCTTAGAAGTGGATGTTTTGTTCATGGTAGAAGTGGTATCAGCCCCTTCATCAATTTGTGATTTCTTTGGTGGAATATCTAATTGTTTCCCACTTCTCAAAGTTACAGCACTAGCATTCTCTCTTGGATTGATCACTGGCTGAGAAGGTAATTTTCCTGAGCTTTGACTCTCAAATTTGCTCATGTTAGTGGCCAATTGTCCCATTTGATTTTCCAGGTTTTGGATACTTGCCCTAGTTTCCTGCTGAAATTGCATTGTGTTAGTGGCAAGTGCTTTAACAATATCCTGGAGAGACATACCTGAATTTTGTGGAGCTGGTTGTGGTGCTGGTTGTGGTTGTGCTTGAAATGGTTGCTGCACCCTTGGTTGATTGAAACCTGGTGGTCGATTTGGTATGGCATTTGGGGCAATTGGTTGATGATTCGCATATCTTAAATTAGGGTGATCTCTCCATCCAGCATTGTAAGTATTGGAGAAAGGGTCATACCTTTGCCTTGGTTGTCCTGGAAATCCACCCATGGCATTGGCTTGTTCTGTATCTCCTTCTTGCAAAGTTGGACACATGTCGGTTGGATGGTCCATGGCAGAACATACCCCACATGCATAAGATTGCTGCATATGTCCTACAGCCATTTTTTTTACAAGAGAGGTAAGTTCACAAAGTTGTTGTTCAATGTTTGAAGTACTTACCTCATTTACTCTTTTTGGTAGTTGTGGCTCAAATTGACTGCTGAATTGTTGGGAGTTCGCTGCCATGTCACTAATCAAACGTCTTGCCACGTTTCGGTGTTTTATTAACTAGTGCTCCACCACTAGCAGCATCAATGATACTCCTTTCCATGGGTAGGAGACCCTCATAGAAATATTGAATTAGGAGTCCATCACTAATTTGGTGGTTTGGACAGCTAGCACATAACCTCTTAAATCTCTCCCAATATTCATGAAGTGATTCTCCATTGTGTTGTCGAATGCCACTAATATCTTTTCTAATATTTGTAACTTTCGAGGCTGGAAAGTATTTCTCCAAAAAGAGTTTACTCATCTCATTCCAAGTGGTAATGGTACCTGGTGGTAGGTAGTATAACCAATCTTTTGCCGAATCTGCTAATGAGAATGGGAAAGCTCTCAATTTAATTTGCTCTTCAGAAACGCCGGTTGGCTTCATACTTGAGCATACCACATGAAATTCTTTGAGGTGTTTGTTCGGATCCTCTCCTGCAAAACCATGAAATGTAGGCAAGAGATGAATCAGTCCAGATTTAAGTTCAAAATCTATCTCAAAATTGGTGCTTATGCATAGCGGTTGTTGATCAATAATTGGAGCCGCTAACTCCTTAAGAGTCTGATCGTTTTCCATCGCCATTGCTTCCGATTCAGATTTGATTGAACTGCAAGAAGATGGGAGGGAAGTGTGTCGTGCAAGGTCAAATTCTGGAGGTGGAGTTGAAATTGACCGATTTAGCCTTAAATTCGAGGATTGGAGAAACTCCTTAATTCTCTTAAGTCGCTGATCCCCTTCTCCCTCGGACATAAAAGCCTAAACACAAACAATCAGGAAATAACAATCAAGAATCAGTAGTAAAAACAGAATAACAAATTGATTAGAAAATCAATCCCCGGCAACGGCGCCAAAAACTTGATGCGTTCGAAACTAGCAAGTATACTAGTCGCACAAGTAATAAGTGATAAAAGATAGTAAGTAGATATCGTTCCCACGAGGATTGATTCTAATTGAATTTGTTATTTTCCAGCAACAACAGAATAAATGGGGGGTTTTGTTGATGGATTGATTAAATGAAATACTAAAGACAATAACACAATGCTAAGTTAATTTGTAATTTGAATAAAAGATCAATGAGGAGACACTTGGTTTAAGGGATCCTTCTCTACCACAAGATATGGATTTGCGAATTAATCATAGAATTGTCATCCAATTACACCATTGAAATTATCAACCGTAGATAACAACAAGCTCTGTTATCCCAATCTTTCCTTACTTTGTTGTTAAATAAAACAGGCTCTTTATTTAATCTCTATCCATTAAACAACCTAGAACAAGCTCTCTAAATTTAATTCAATGGATGCATTATGATAAGAAAGATAGGTTGATCTAAGCAATAAACACACAAGCTCGGATTATTTAACTTAGGTTATATTCTCCAATTGTAATCTCTGATCACAATTTTGCTACTAATGATTAGAAATTCAAGACAATTACGGATCAAGATTTCTAGTCTAGCAATAAACAATATCCAGATTATATTCAGTTGGCCACCCAAATACAATCCAGCAAGCAATCATAAGCATTAACATGGGAAAATACAAGCAACTTCAATTAGAGAATTGGATAACAATTCTTGCACAATCAACTTACAAAAACCATATCAGGGCTTTGAAATCACCCTCAACCAATTCAGATTTAGTTACACATATTCAGACAGAATAAATACAATACAATATGGAGACATTCCAGAAAATGAAAGGGAAAGGGAAAAACTTAGCAAATTTGATGAAATCTCTTAGGATTTGTAGTTCTTCCTCTTTCCAAGCCTTCAATCTCCTTCAAGAACTCCAAGAGATGAGAGAAATCCAAAGATGCAGCCTCCTCCACGTTCTCCCCTCTTCAAGTTATGAAAATAAAACCCTAAAATGTGTTTAAATACTCTGCTACAGTGACTTGCTACAGTGCCCCGTATTATACATGCTACAGTGACTTGTGGAATTATATTTCTATACATCTCACACTGTTTTGATTACAACTTTTGGTACACTGAATGGATTTATAAACCGTAAATTTCTCCAGAAAATAGACTTCGAGAGCTTTCCAACGGTATATAATATGTCGTCGGGTTCATTGTATATCAATACAATTAAATCCGAGAAGATCACTGACTAGCAGAGGTGAAAATGAAGGGTTTTACTCCATTTTTGTGCAAGTTGCTCCAAAACTCCTACAAACATCAAAACCACACAAAAACATAAAAATACCAAGGAATATAGCAAAGAAACATGGACGAATTGATATAAAAGTAATACATAAATAGACACCTATCACATGCCTAAGGATTCTTGATTCTATTTTTGATTCGTTCTGCTCCATTGGGGAAAGTTATATTCTAACATTCATCATTATCGACTTCTCTTACATTCGTCATGCTCTTCATTGGGGAGTTCCTTATCATCTTATTGATTTTTAAACTTATTGGAGATTCTCCAATTGTCTTTGCAAGTTCCTACGAAATTCAAACATTTCTTGAGGATGTAAAATCAATTCAATTTTTCATCTTGTTCGATGTGTTCTTCAACAAATTGCTTTCTTGTATCTGGAGGAATTCTTTCATGTGGATTGGTCGAAAGATTTTATAGACTGATGTGACTCTTCTTTTCTTGTGAGTTGCTAAGCTATTGCCATGGACCGGTGCTTAACACCAGAACGTTTCAAAGATTCCTTTGATGTCTTAAAGCCAATATATAGTTTTCTTCCATTTTTCTCTTTCTCTTTTTCCTTTCTTCTCTTTCTCTCTCTTCTTTCTTTTCTTTATTTTTCCTTTTTCTTCCTTTTCTCTCTTCTTTTCCTCTTTTTTCTTTTCTTTCTTTTTCTCTTTTCTTCTGTTTCTCTCTTCTTTTTTATTTTCTCTTTCTTCTCTTTCTCTTCTTTCTCTCTCTTCTTGTCTCTTTTCTCTCTCTTTTCCTCTTTTTTCTCTTCTTTTTTCTCTCTTCTTATTTTTTCGTTGGCCTTTTACCAATTTGCTGCTCATTAAAGAGACAGTCATCTAACAGTCAGCCAAAAGTCGCCCGATGGTTTGATTGCTGGTCGGCGGTCAGAGGCCTATATAAGGCCTTTTCTTCTTCCCTTTACACGTAACTTCTTCGTTCTTCATCAGATTCACTTTCAATTTTCTCCTACGTGCTCGTCTTGACTTCGTCTTTCCAATGCCGGGTCATCTAGTCCATCTTGACTTGAATGAGAAAGATCCGATTTGGAAATCAACATTAAAAGGTTCTCCCGAAAAAGTAAGAGGTACATGTGCTCTATGACATGGATTTTCACACAATCACCCAGGTATACATTCTTCTTCATTCTTTAGTTTTTCATTTTCTAGGAATTTGCATGTATTCATGTAGAGACTATAATTTCTTGCCTTAGGATTTCCATTAGAACAGAATGTGTGGATCATTTTTCGGAGCCCCTACTTGGTTCCTAGAATTAGAGAATGATGCCATTAGAAACAAGATTGTCGCTATTGGCTTCTATGAGTTCATTACTTGTCTTCCACATGCTCGTTGGTACACTGACTGGCGAGCACTAGTTATTTTATATGAGAGGTTGATCGACACAACCCGTATTTTCCATCTTCTAGTTTGCGAGATGACTATCACACCATTTGATATGGCGGCTCTAACTGGCCTTCCATGTAGTGGTGAGGTCATTCCTATTAACGCTTGTATCATAGACTCAAGGGATTAGAAGAACTTGATCCGACAGCTTCTTGATTATGAGGTAAAGGTCAAGCATAAAGTCTCGATTCGATACATTGCACTGTACATATTGGAGGAGGAGATCTAACTTGAATCCAGTCGAGATAGATAAGTATGCACATAGCTTCATCATGTATCTACTTAGTTCGACGCTCTTCGTTAATACATCGAACACCACCTTCTTGACTCTACTTCTTGCCCTTCAGGATCTCAACTGACTGAGGGATTTCGACTGCGGTCGTGCTACTCTCAGCTAGTTGTACTTTGGTTTAGATCATGCTTGTCGAGGTATTTTCATTATTACTAGTTTTGCTCTGCTTCTTGAGGTAACTTCTTTCCTTTTCTACACCTTTGTGCTTTGTCTATATGAATTCCATTTCTAATTTTGTCTCATTCATGACAGATGTGAACATATGAGTTGGGAGTTCTACCTTCCCTACTCCCCGCTTGTGAGGACCTTTTTTTCCCACGGATGAAGAGGTGGGCTGCACGTCGTGTAGAGTTTGAGAGGTCTCATGAGTTAGACTTTTTTCGTGATTATATTTACACAATGACCTAGGACAATGTAAAAGATATTATAGTTAGTATTTCATTTATATCACAATTTTATCATTTTTTTTGTTGTTCACAGATTTGCTCTGAGTGGTTGGGGCTTGAGGAAAACTGGTCGGCGGCTATGACCTCTCCGTTTAACTACCATCGTATTTTTTTGTCGTGCATGAATAACATGATATGGTATTTTGGTGATTGCATTTAGGATTGGTTCGAAGGCCCATCACATCATTTGATTCCTCCTTTTCCACCGATTATGATGATAGATTTGGCTGACTTGGCTATGAAGCCAGAGGTGTTAGATTACACGATGAGTTTCCCTTGATGACAACTTCTTACATCAATTGGGAGCAAGCTACCTTGTTATACACTAGACCAAGTCAGTTTGATGATGAGATTCCTCATCCTCCTGCTACATCTAGCCATGCTGGTAGCTCTTTCATTCATTGTGGGAAGAGATCGAGAGTCTCCTCTTTAGGTACTGGCACATCTGTTTCTTTTTTGTTGCCAATCAACACCCACGTCCACCTCTAGCTCCTTCAACTGCTCTAGCTATTCCAACCGGCCATTTGATTGCCGACCTTCAGGCTTATCTTAGTAATGTCGTCTACACATGGGATGCTAGTGAATAGATCAGCAGTCAAGTGATCACTGAGGATCCGACCATACCTGTTCCCTTTGTTCCATAGGATACCACTCTAGTAATTCTTTTGACTATATATTGCTCAAGTTTCCTATTGATAAGTCTAATTTTTATACATTATTTTTATCTTTTATCTTGAGTTTTATGTTCCCTTTTTTGTGTTTAATTGACGAATTTTGTCTAAGTTCGTTTGAGTTGTACCTAAAGGAATTTCAGGATTGTAACCCGATTAAATGAAGACAAAATTCTACAATATTATATTTCATGTGGAAGGGTAATTTTAGAAGGCTTATGGAGGAGAATGAGCTGGATAGGAATTTTAAAACATCCCATTTGCACTTTCAGTGGAGCACTTCTACCAAGCTGAATGGATTGACTTTTGAGGGGACAAAATGATCATGTTAAGGGAATCTCTAGGAGAGGCAATGAGGATGTTGTTCTTTGGGGGGTCGACTAGGAAAGGGAGAACAAAAAGGGGGGAAGTTCATGGAAGAAATGAGGATTCGGACTGAGACGAATTTTGGTGAGCAGAAGGTAGATCTCTGGTGATTCAGATTTGAAGAGGAATTGCTTACAAAGGAGAGGCAAAAACCAGACAGCCATCATCTTCATCATCAAAGATTCAACTCTCCATAGCTAGTTTTTCTATCCCTATCTTCACTTATGTTTAAAAACATGTTTAGCTTTGTGTCTGTTTGGAATATGAATTAATTTCCATTTTCTAAGGTGAAGATGTAACCATATTTTGATGTTTAATTTCTCTTGATTTTAGTTTACTTATGTTTATTCCAATATTGTTGAGCAATTTAATTACATGCTTAATGCTTCCAATTTTTTGGCCAATTATTGCATGAATTGAGATGTGGATTAAGACTGAGAAGTGATGTTCACATTAGTCCGTAATTAGCTTGCCATAAATCATGTGAGATAGAGATATGAATGTAATTTGTGCAATCTTGTATGATTTCTTACGCTTAGTGGGTATTAATAGTGAGTTAAATGAGACAGAGATGTAATTCTAATTTATTGACATACATTATTATTGCTTGAGAAAGAATAATAATCAAATTAGTGAAATCGATTGGCAACAATAGAATAAATATTGGTTAATTGAATTAGAGAAGTTAAATTGATTAATTCTAGTGAAATCGGATCCCTAGATTTTTAATCATTAAATTCTTCTATCCAAAATTTCTGTGAGTGTACGTAGTGTTAAATTTAGTTTAATCAAGTTTTACTTAAACTTCCTAGTAACTCAATTCTCTTTATAATTAGTTTAACTAATTAGAGGTTAATACAATTTCGATATTTAGTAGCAACAGTCCTCGTGGGACAATACTTATACTCTCATTTTATTACTTGTCCACGATATCATATACTTACAATTTGATGCAACACCTATCATTGTTCAACCAATTATTAATCAGAAAATGCAATGCAATACAAGTACCACATTCTTGCATGTAGTAAGTTTTTCGCATGCAGGCCGTTTTTTATGGATATGTTTTACAAATATCACATCAGTATCAGGTAAAGCACCACTCTATTCTTCATGTATTCATGATTTCTATCTTACTATTTTTTCTAACTATGTGATTCTTTTGCTTGGTTTAGACGAGTCGTCAGGAGGTTGCTCATTTGGAGCAGGAGGTTGAGCTTCTTCAGGCTTTTGTTGCTTGCTCCTTCAATATCGACAATAATGGCGATGAGTAAGGACTGTCACCACTAGCTTCTTTCATGATTTCTTTTGTTTATCTAGCTTACATGAACTTTCATGATGTACAATCAAATGTAAACAACTTTCAAAAACTTAGTGAAAATTTTATATTTTTAACTTCATGCACTATGAGTATTTTGATCAATCTACATCCAAATTTGTCCAAATTTGTTTCTAAATCATCATTTATTCAACTCTAAATAAAATTGCAAAATCTGGAAGTCACGCGCTTGGAACTGCTTGTCGATACGCGGCCCTGAAGTTGAAAAACACATGAAATGAGGGTTTGGTGCGCTATTTTGCCCTAATAACCATCGGATGGTTATCAAACCATCGGGTGACTGTCAAACCTTCGGACGAATGTTAAGGTACCGCCGGGTGGTGGTTAGATAGCCGGCCAACAGTTCTCCCTATGGTCTTCCCTTTTCTTGACGTTTTTGCTTCGTTTTGTGCACTATTTAAGTGATACTCCTCTCCATTGCTTCTCCACACTTTTCTCTCATTTCTCAAGATTTCTTTCGTGCTTCTCAACCCCTCTTCACGCTATTCAACATGTTTGAGGCCTCTTTCAAACCCTTCAGCCTCTCTTGAAGTCTCTAAAGGATGATGACTAGAAATAACTCGAATCTAACGATCTCCACCATCTAAAGTTCTTTCGACATATGAAGCTTGACGTCCCTTTTCTTAAGGAATGCATGACCTTCTAGGATCATCATGATCACGTCTTCCGCTTCAATGGGAAAGAGCTTTGTCCCCTATATGAGGAATTCTTCGCCATACTCGGTTGTCATTTGTCCAGTTTCGAGAGCATCATTCTGCCAACTATCGAAGCACCATCAATGTTGATCTTGCCCACTTCTTTGATTTTTTTATTTCTACAATGGGTTTTCACACTAGAGGTGGTAGAGTGAAATTATCTTCCATGATGCCTTTGCTTGAAATGATGGATAGGACATCGTCCAGTTGGCTTTACCTTCTTCAGTTCTGCCTTCTTGCGCAGTTTCTAATGGTTTCACCAGACGGTCTTGGACCCACATCTTGTGACCATTATTCCTAAGGTAGGATCCGATTTCATAACAATTCCCTTGATTCTAACTGAGACATTGATCAAACTAGATCGAGTCAGGATTGATCCAAGTTAGAGGTTCAGTGGCAGCCTTCTACTTCTTTAGGTTTTTCTCTTAATCCTAAATTTTGTCTGAGTTGCCATTTCAGATTTTTGACTTAGCAAGCTTGCCCTAACTTTTTCTGAAGCTGTTCTTTTTAGGTTTTCAACTCAACAAGCTTTTTCTTTTTCTTTTACACCATAACTTTTGCCTAAGCAACCCTTTCGGGTTTTCAGCTTAGTAGGCTTGCCTTAGTTTTTGCCTAAGCTGCCTTTTTAGGTTGTCGACTTAGCAGGCTTTTCTTATTTTTCTTTTCTTTTTTTTTCGTCTTTTTTCATATTTGATTACAAGAGAGGCTATCCATTCTAGTACTGCCTGAGGGAAATATTTTTCGTTATAGCCCTCGACTTCATACGAGAAGGAGACTTAAGAGACATTCTTCTTGGATCAACTGGCTTCAAGTCATTCCTGATACTCAAATTCTCTAGCACTATCCATGTTGGAGGCTGAAGCATATGACAGTCGGGACCTACATCGCATGTATGTTGTTGGCGGGTTTCACCCACAGTTCTTTCTATGATCCTACTAGATTGCGTCGGCAGTATGAACTTAAGTAGAGGATCGTGGATTCACCAACTGCTTTCGATCGTGGAAAACTGTTTGCTCGTTATCTAAAGCATGTAAAGGATTCTTAGCTATATCGGACCATCAAGAGGAATCTCTTCAATGATCTTGATTTTGAGACGACGAGCGGTACAAGGATTGGGTGACTTTTCAAGCTTCCATTCCTGATCCTGTTATTCGAGCTAAACAATGTCTTGAGCGATATGGTGAGCATACTCGTAGTCTATCAAAGAGGCAGAGACAACATTAATAGTTTCATTGTTAGCTTAAATGTGATGCTTTCTTTTTATCATTTTGTAAAATAATAAGACATTTCAAAAGCATATTTGTTTTCAAACAATTTCATTTCATTAATAAAAGTACAATCATTTGTTCTTTGAACAACATATGTACAATGAAACAACTCCCGTTATTAATCAGTCATTTCTGATTTTTTGAATAATTATTTTTCCTCTCACCCTTCTTTTTTTTTTCATACATAATACTTCTTCAACCTATCCATATTGATGAGCTCAGTGAATTCCTTTCCTTCCATGTCTAATAGGATGATGGCTCCACCTGACATCACCTTTGTCACAATGAATGGGCCCTCCTAATTGGGTTTGAACTTCCCTCCCGGATCAAACACTACTATCCTAGCCTGTTTAAGGATCAATTCCCCTTCCTTGAACTTCCTTGCCTTTTATTCTCTTGTTAAAGGCTCAAGCAACCCGTTTCTGATACAGTTGCATGTGATTTTTGGACTTCATTCTTTTCTCATCAATCAAGGCCAATTGTTCACATCTATTGTTAATCCACTCCCTTTCAGGAATTTTTGCTTCCATTAAAACTCTCACTGATTTTATTTCTATCTCAATTGGTAGAACTGCTTATGAACCATACACCAACAAGAAGGGTGTCATGCCTATCAAACTTCTAGGTGTTGTTCGATAACCCTATAATACAAACAGTAACTTCTTCATCTAATCTTTGTATGTCTATACTATCTTGGCCAAAATCCTTTTGATGTTTGGTTGCTTCTACTACTCCATTTGCTTGTGGCCGATATGAAGACGACTTATGATGTTCAATCCCATACTTCTCAAATAAGACTTTAGTCTCAGCCTGGAATCAGTCACAATGTGAGGTGGCACTCCAAATCTACATATGATGTTTTTGTCAATGAACTTCACCGTTTGTTTTGTCCCCCATTTACTATAGGACTCAGCTTCTATCCAATTAGTGAAGTAGTCAATCGCTGCCACCACATATCTATGCCCATTAGAGGCTGATGGCGTTATCTCGCCTATAATGTCAATGCCCCATGCAGTAAAGGGCTACAGTACTGTCATCCTTTTAGCTCCAAGAGTAGTTGATGAATCAAATTTCCATTGATCTGACACTGGTGACACCTCTTCACAAATTGGACACAGTCTCTCTCCATGGTTAGTTAGTAAAAGCCTTGCTTCATTATCTTCTTTTTAAGCATTAGCCTATTCATATGCAAAAGAGGGGAAATCGGCCACATTAAAATTACCTTCTGGGGAGGTCCGTTTGATATCCACCCTTAATAAAATAAATTAGGTAGTTATATATGAGTGAAAGAAAACAACTTCTAAATTCGCAGTAAAAATGGATTGAGTCTCATTTCCTATGTACAAGAGTTAAACGGAAGTGAACAAACATAAAAGAAGGAAGCCCTTTACCCCAAGATTGGTTGATTGGTCATCCGTACTTGAAGCGGGTGCAAAGGATCAATCGTATGGAGTTTTCACTATTGTTTGTATGTATTACAATATCCCAAGGTAAAGAATAACCTGTTACACCAAAAGATACGGTCAATACAGCCAGAACCACACCCGTAACCCAAGTCAATTCGCGAAGTTTTTTAAAACCACCAGTGAGATACACACGAAATACGTGCAGGATTATCATTAGGACCATCATACTTGCCGACCATCGATGAACTGATCGGATTAACCAACCGAAGTTAGCTTCTATCATTATGTATTGAACAGAAGCAAAAGCCTCAGTAACGGTAGGACAGTAGTAAAAAGTCATAGCAAAACCTGTAGCTACTTGTACTGAAAAACAAGTAAGCGTAATTCCTCAAAGACATTATCAATCATGTAAAAAATAAAATAAATAGAGAAAAGCCCGCTATCGGAATCGAACCGATGACCATCGCATTACAAATGCGATGCTCTAACCTCTGAGCTAAGCGGGCTTAAATAACAGAAAAAATTGTACATGCATAGGAATTCAATAAATTACTAGGATCTTATCTATTACCTATTCATGCTTAGCTATTCATAAAGAAAAGAGTAGAGAATCGAATTTCAAATAAATATTGAATATTTTAGAACACAACGATTAATACAATATAGCGATCTCTAGAATTTCGACTTATTTATCAATTCTATAGTCTGGGTCCAACCTCTTGGACCCGTTGACCCGTCCCACCCTGCCCCGTAAGATTTAGGGGTGTATTTATAAAGTTTTAAAATTTTAGGATTGTTAAGTAATTTTTTGGGTTATATTTATTAAACTTTTCATATATGTGAATTCTTAATAATTTTACAAACAATGCAAATACTTTAACAAAATTTACATTTTAATTAATAATTAACATATTTTAGTATATTAACATCAATTTAGTCATGTTATAATGACAAAATAAAATATTTGTATTTTATAGTAATTGAATTTGTATAATATATAAAATCTTGATATAGATTATTAAGTACTAATTAAATTATTGCAATATTAACAAGATTATTTTCAAAATATACACCTTTAATGTAATTAATATATTATTTTCTAAATATGTAAATAGAAACATGATAAAAATAATCTTATAACCTTAAATATATGATTTATTGTAATTTAAATTAATTAATTAAATTATTAATGTTTTATAAATATATATAATGTTAATTAATTGGTATATGCCAATCATATTATTACTATTATTAGATTGAAATTAAATCAACATGCTATTGAAAAATTATTTAATTTATTATCAACTATTTAAAAAATTATTAATTAACTAGTTTACAAGCAATAATACACTTTTAACATTATTTCTAATAGAGTATGTAATATTATTACTAATAAAATCAAATGGTAATTAAAATATTTGTATTTTGTAGTAATTAAATTTGTATAATATATACAATCTTGATATAGATTATTAATTACTAATTAAATTATTGTAATATTAACAAGATTATTTTCAAAATGTATACCTTTAATATAATCAATATATTATTTTCTAAATATGTAAATAGAAATATGATAAAAATTATCTTATAACCTTAAATATATGATTTCTCACAATTTAAATTAATTAATTAATTATTAATGTTTCATAAATATATATAATATTGATTAATTGGTATACGCCAATAATATTATTACTATTATTAGATTAAAATTAAATCAATATGCTATGAAAAATTATTTAATTGTATTATCAACCATTTGAAAAAGTGTCAATTAACTATGTTACAAGCAATAATACACTTTTAAAATTATTTCTAATAGAGTATGTAACATTATTACTAATAAAATCAAATGGTAATTAAATATTTGTATTTTATAGTAATTAAATTTGTATAACATATACAATCTTGATATAAATTACTAAGTACTAATTAAATTATTGAAATATTAACAAAATTATTTTCAAAATTTATACCTTTAATATAATCAATATATTATTTTCTAAATATGTAAATAGAAATATGATAAAAATAATCTTATAATCTTAAATATATGATTTATTGTAATTTAAATTAATTAATTAAATTATTAATGTTTCATAAATATTTATAATGTTAATTAATTGGTATATGTCAATTATATTATTATTATTATTAGATTGAAATTAAATCAACATGCTATTGAAAAATTATTTAATTGTATTATCAACTATTTAAAAAATTGTTAATTAATTAGTTGACAAGCAATAATACACTTTTAACATTATCTCTAATAGAGTATGTAACATTATTACTAATAAAATCAAATGGTAATACACAGCTATTTTGATTTTACTTTGAAGATTTACTGTTTTTATAATTGTTAAAAAATGATCATAGTTATAAATGATATGATGAGAAATTGAGAATGGAGTTATTTGCAAAGATGAAAATGTTACAGGGGGACGAAGTTACAAAAATATAAATATTATAGGGGCGTGATTGTACAAATATAATGTTTAGGGGTGGGGCGGGTCTGGATCCGCTCAATTTTTTTTTTGCCCCGCCTCGCCCCGCCCCGTCCTGCAAAGAGGCAATGGGGCGGGGTGGGGCAAAAAAAAAATTGAGCGGGGCGGGGCTGGATACCTGCTGCCCCGTACCCGCCCCGCCCTGGTTCCAAGCCTAATGACAAGTAAATTGTTGGGCCAACCTTTATAATACAACCTTATCTTTCTCGCTAGCCTTGTCTGTTGGAATCATTTCTTCCAGGTATCTCTTCAAGTCATAGAACCATGGCTTCTCGTCCACTTCGGCCTCTATTACATGGGGTTCCATATAACAAGGACCCCATGCCTGTGATATCATTATTGGTCTTACCAACAACTATTGGGTACTCACTCAAACTGATGCCAAAGAGGTTAAAGCGTCAACCATCTGATTCTCATTTTTGGGGAGATGGGTGAAGGTACACTACTTGAACCTCCAAATCAACCTTCTAATGTGCTCAAGGTACAGTTTCAACCTTTCTTCCTATAAATCCCAATCTTCATTGGCTTAAGAGATGACTAGTTTTGAATCTCCCAACACTTCTATTTCATCGATACTCATTGTAATCATAACTTCCAAACCAAAGGCACAGGTTTTGACTCAGTCATATTATTAGTAACTCTAAACTCCAATTTCTTAGTAAAAGGGATAATTTCTTCAGTTGGTGAGACTAGAAATGGCACCATTCCTATTGACAGCTCCGTCAAAGAACATCCTCCATCCCACTAATGAGATTACCCCTAGATGTTTATCTAGAAAATCTAACTCACATGGTTCATCATCATCGATCGGATTCATGGCCAAAAACTATGTTACTACTCTTCCTTTCAATACCTTGTTGGTGACATACTTAATGCCAAATTCTGACAACTGGACCAACCATCTTGGTAGCTTTCCAACCAATAATGGTGCTACGTAAAGATACTTCATTGGATCCTTCTTTGAGACAGCCTTAATCTTATAAGACTAAAAATAATGCCTCAACTTCTTTGAGAGACACACCATGGCTAAGCACGTCTTATTCACGTAATTGTATTTCACCTCGTATGGTAGTAACTTCTTGCTAAGATAATAGATGGCATGTTCTATAACATTCTTATCATCTTGTGCCAGTATAGCACCTATGGCCTCCTCCTCAAGAGCCAAGTAAAGAATCAAGTTCTTGCCAGGTTTTGGCGGTCTCAAAACTGACAGATTCTGTAAGTACTTCTTAATCTTCTCAAATGCCTCTTAGCACTGATCATTCTACTCCATCGGCTGATCCTTCTTTAGAAGCCTGAAGATCGGTGCACAAAGTTTCATCAATCTGGCAATGAACCGACTGATTTATTGGATCTTCCCAAGAAACCCTAGAACTTCTTTTTCGATCTTAGACGATGGCATTTTTGTAATCGCCTTAACCTTGTCTGGATCTACTTATATCCCCTTTTTGCCAACTATAAACCCCCAACAGCTTACCTTAGGTGACTCCAAAGGCACATTTCTTCAAATTCAGCCATAGCTTGCACTTCTTCACCCTTTCTAAGAATCTGTCTAAAGCTTCAAAGTGACCTTCTCGAGTCTTAGATTTCATCATCATGCCATCCACATAGACTTCCATCTCCTTGTGCATCATGGCATGAAATTATGTCGTCGCCATTCGCTGATAAGTTACCCCTACGTTCTTCAACTTGAAGGGCATCACCTTGTAATAATAGGTTTTGAATTCTGTAATAAAGGTAGTTTTCATCTAGTCTTCATTGGCCATCATTATCTGATTGTATCCTGAAAGCCAATCTACAAGGAGAACATCACACTGGCAGCAACACTATCCACTAACATATCAATGTGAGGCAAAGGAAAATCATCCTTCTGCAAGGCCTTACTCAAGTCTCGGTAATCAACACATATTTAGACCCTTCCATCCTTCTTCGGCACTGGCACGATATTGCCTAACCATTCTGGATATTTCACCACTTCTAAAAACTTGACTTCAATCTGCTTGGAATCTTCTTCCTTGATTTTCTGAGCCCATTCCGATCTCAACCTTCTTAACTTCTACTTGACCAGCTTCATGTGCAGATATGTTGAAATCGTATGCTTAGCAATGCTTCTCTCAATTCCAAGCATGTCATCATATAACCAGGCAAAGACATCTTCATGTTTCTTTACTAATTTTTCAAATCTCTCTCTCTCTCTCTCTCTTCAAGAGTTGTATCAAGTGCAATACATATGTTCTTGGGTTTTTTAATTGTATCAAGATCAATGTCTTGAGTTTGAATGGTATAGATGTCAAATATGCTAATGAAATGCAAATTATGATGCATAATGGCATTAGGAAAGACATCACACAAGTAAGCAAACCGATTCTTTATTGCACCAAATTTTAAAACATAAACAATGTCCTCCTCTTCAAAGAGGTTGGGCACAAATACATCCTCATAAAATACATCTTTAATTCTTTCCTCGATGAAGGTGACAAGGTCGATGGATGGGTCCATTGGCGATTCTTGATCTTGAGGCTTCTCCTCCTTGATGCTCATTTTCTCCATTTCCTAAATCAAGTCACTCCCTTTGGAGATTGCTGCTTAAAGGATATTATAGACACTAAATTTTTGAGGCTCGATGAAGGAATGAAGATGATTGTCAAGTAAAAAATGATCAAAATGCCCTTGGAGGCCAAGAAAGGAAAGATGAGAGGTAGTTGGTGAAAGGTCTTGAAAACTAACATATGACTTCAAAAAATCACAGAAATTAATCCAAGAGGAATCTAATGATGAGTTATATACTGTTATGAAGCTATGGATGTCTAATTTTCATAGAAATTTACGGATCATGAATCAGAGCTAGAGTCAAAAAGTTATAAGCAACTGAATAGACAAAGATCAGAAGGGACTGCATTGCAAAATTGTAAACTAAGAAGGGCCAAACAGGTAGCGCAATGTTCATGTGTTACTGTTCATCCGAATCCCACATTGGTTTTTTATCACTTTTTCTCATTGGTTTTTTATTTGCTTAGTATTGAATTTTAATTGATTAATATGAATGGATGTATGAATATAGTATGGTTAGAATAATTGAATGAATGTGTGAATAATGCCATGAAAGAGGCTTGATAAGCATTGAATAGACTCACATATGATGGTGAGGAATTCACTATTTATCGAGTCTCGAATTGAATGTTTGAATAAATGCATGAATATGCTTTCTATTATTGAATGTTTCACTTGTATAAATGAATGAATGTTATATTTGAAGTGTTGAAGTAGAATTTACTTTATTGTTGAATAACAACTATTGTAATCCTCTTCCCCTTCCCCCATGTTCGAAAGAAATTGTAACTCTATTCTCATCTGTCTTTCGTTGTATGAATATACAACTGTTTTGATTGAATAATCACCTCATATGCCTAATAAACATAAAAATAAGCAATGTGTGCATAAAAAGAACAACATTAAGTAGACTAAGTAATGGCATGAGATATTATTATTTGGTATTTCCTAGTGGAGACCTTTGATCCGGTCGGGTCGAAAGACTCATACCTAACTTCCTGAACCCGTCTCTGAAGGTATAAGGGTAGTTTAGGTCCTGAAGCAAGGGATCAGATTGCCTCCATTCATTCCCAATTGAATAATTGGGTGGCGACTCCATTATCTAAATGTGTCCATAGCTCGTTTTTGTGCCCTTAAGTCTCAAAAGAGGCTTTGACAAAGTGTCGTGATCACAAGCACTCTGGCGGCATGAAAGCCCCATTCATAGTGGCCACTCCACTAGGGATAAGAGAAGTTGATTATGATAAAAATACTAAATTCTAATAGCTCATGTCGGTATAATGAGTCCTTGCATCACAAAACCTTTGCACACAATAAGTATGAACTGCCTAAACTAGCCATCTGGCATTGGTACGAGAAGTCTTTGGCTCCATTTGACCCCTAGACGACTCATGTTGGTGTTACCACCTTTGAGCCAGTATTATTAAATTGGTATAAAAAGAGATTGGCCCAAAAGGACATCTCTCACTCAAAGGAGCTCAGACCATTGGATCCTTGAGACTTAAGCCCATATGAATGACTCTAAAAATTTTCAATAGGATGAATATCCAAAACCATGTTGAAATGCATGTCTATGGATGTAAATTCCCTATGATTAGAATAAGAACAACTCAAACCTCATGGAACCATGAACGAATGCCACATGTCAAGTCATCCATAAGAATAAAATAGGACATGTGCCACAAATTAAGGTTATCATGATGTTTAGAAGCCATGTTATGATAATCATGGGGATTTCAAACATCAACATGAATGTTAGAAACAAGAGAGAGAATCTCGCATTCCTACATTCCATGATGATGTCTTGGGAATGAAGTAAAAAATCCTAGGAAAAGAGACTCGACCTCATGTGTGCGGGAGAAATAAGGTTGGAAGGCTGAAAATGTGTCTATGCCCTTATATAAGCATGTATCATATCATGCATACATGCATGCATGCATGGCATTGACACTTTTGTTTTGCAACCATCATAGCTTAGGTTAAACGAGATGGTTGTTTGACAAAGCAAGAAGAACTAGTTGACGAAATGGTTAACCCAACAACATAATGCTGAAATGGCCGAATTGAGAGCTGATATGACTGCGCTCTAACAATAAATGGCCCAACTCATTGAAGCTTTACAAAATGGGCCCAACCATATGAATCAATCTCCACCTAAAGGGAATGGTGGTGAAGATGGTGAGACTAGCCAAGGTAGAGATAGGAGGAAAAGCCCAATCAACCAAGAGAACCCAAATCAATCAAATAGTTGGTCAAAGACATGAAAAAAGTCCAACCCTTCTTGAAGAAGAGGGGCCTGCAAGGGGTTAAAGACCTAGATGACATCTTACTTATTGGAGACAACGATTTACCACCAAAGTTCTGTCTGCTAGACTTGCCCAAGTTTAATGAAGAGGGCAATCCAAAGACATACTTGAGACAGTATGCAGCTGTCATAACCACCACTCCTTTAACAAAGGAATATATCTTGAAGTATTTCACGCTATCCTTAGAAGGCGATGCGGTAGTGTGGTATCACGATCTTCCTAAAAGAGTTCAAAAAGATTGGGAAGAGCTATCATAACATTTCGTAGAACAATATCACTATAACACCCAACTGGGGGTAACTTTGAGGGATTTGGAGATGACATCAAAAGCTCAACGAGACTTTCTCAGAATATCTAGTCCGTTGGAAGGCCAAAGCCGCCAAGATGACTACGAGGCTTGTGGAGAAAGACCAAATTCGTATGGTGATCAATGGGGCCCATGTCTACATCAGTGATAAACTAGCAAGGTTTCCGATCAAAACCTTTGAAGACTTGTATTTTTCGGGCATCCAAATAGAAGATTTGGAAGCCAAGCAGAAGAGAAGCAACAACAAAAATCAAGGGCACTATAACCGATACAGTAGATCAGATAGTGAGGATGCATAAGTGCATGAGAGAATCCTCTACCTACGAAAAAGAGTAACGACGTTTTGAAATATTTGTCTTAAGAACGATATGAGAATTGTGTATTCTTTTGATGATGATTGATGAAATCATGATACTAATTGGAAATAGCTTTTTGGTAGTACATGAGATTGTGTTATTTGCATGCTTGACTTTTTTTATTAAATAAGTTTCATTCTTGATTCTTCAACATTTGAGCACAATGGCCATGAATATGGAACAATATATCACTTAGAGAAACTTTATGTAAATAAAGCTTGATGTTGAGATCTTATAAGACTCTAGAACCCATTTGATCAGCACTCTAGGTGAAATCCTAGGCTTCATAACATGAGGGAAGTGATTTAGGCCTTCTTTGAATCAATTAAGCCTTTCAAGCCCACATAATCATGATTTATTATCCCTAGTGTACCTCATTGAGCCTAATCGAGCCTTTTCTTTGTCAAAACACAAAATTTATCCTAATCCTAAAAAATTTACCCTACATAGCACCGTTCACTCATAGCATATGAACGTTCTAGAAAAGAGCATTGAGGGCCATGCTTATGGGAGAATGAAAGGAAGTTGAAAAGTTTCTATGAAATTTTGAGCTCGAAGAAAAAGGAAAGAAGAAGAAAAAAGAAGAAAACAAAACAAAACAAAAACAAAAAAGAAGAAAAAGAAAAAGAAGACTGCCTATCCCATTACTCGTAAAATTTAGGGGTGTAGGCACCCAAAATCAAAAGCAAAGCAAATATAGTAAGTGAAAACTCAAAGTTTGGGGTACAAAGGGAAGAAGTTGACACTCTCAATTAAAACCTATAACGATTGTATGACTATGGGTAAGATAACTGATGGACAGTTTGTTAGCCCTAAGGCTACATGATAATTTTGATGATAACAATACACATTGATTCATTGTGATTTACTAACATATTTATTTATGTGCAAGAGTAATATCA
This sequence comes from Boswellia sacra, assembly GCA_013180625.2. Lineage (NCBI taxonomy): Eukaryota > Viridiplantae > Streptophyta > Magnoliopsida > Sapindales > Burseraceae > Boswellia > Boswellia sacra. The sequence continues at coordinate 27,039 of SNVD02010339.1, read as the reverse complement.
TTGAAATAATTGTAAAATCAAGAAAAGGCTTATTAAAATAAAGTGTTGAAGCTAAGGAGAAGACTACATGTTAAAGGCACCAAAGTTTAAGAACAAGGTTTGACTCAAGGAATATGACACATGGGCAATGTTCAATCAATTGATTATATATATCTCTATAGATGTCCAAATGACGTGATTCTTAAGCCTTTGGAAAGCTTACTTAATTTATAACATTTTATATGTTTTAAAGAAATTCAAATTTCAAGTGCAAGGTTGTCCAAATCATCATGCAAGTTGAAAGACAAATGGAAGTAGCTGATATGCGCACTGAATACTCTTTTGGACATATCTTGAGCTATAGATATCAAAATGACTTGATTATTATGGCATTAGAAAGAGGACTTAATGGGTAACATTTCATATGTTTTGAATAAATTCCAATTTCAAATGGAAGGCCGACATAATTGACATGAAATTTGGTGGACTGACACAGAGAAGAAAAATCAACTCATATGAGCACCGAATGATGTTTTATCCATATCTTGAGTTAGAGATATCCAAATGACTTGATTTATATGGCATTGGAAAGATGATTCAATGGATCAGATTTCATATTCTTTGAAGAAATTCAAATTTCAAACAGAAGGCTGACATAATACACATGCAAGTCGGTGGACTGACATATGGAAGAAAAATCAAGTCACATGAGCACCGAATGGTTTTTTAGCCATATCATGAGCTACAGATATCCAAATGACTTGGTTCTTGATGCGTTGGAAAGCTTATTCAAATGTGCAGGTATTTTATGTTTTTCAGATTTTCAAATTTCAAACAGAACATTAACAAAAATGCCAGACAAGATTACGGTTTTTATGGTGGGCAGAAACTTTGGAGTTGGTGTCTTCACTTGACTAAGTTCATCCCATTTGCCTATAAAAGGAGCCCTTCTCCCATGCATTCAAGTAGAGCAAGAGAAGCATCTATCAAGCAAAAAATAAGAGAAATATCAAGTCTAGAGAGCTTTTATATTCTTTATCTACTCTTTGAAGAGAGTTGTACTTTTGTTGTAAAAATTATCATTGTTCTTGTATTGTAGTGAGAGTGAGATATTCTTGCAAAGGATAATAGTTATCCTTGAGAGAACTCTTATTGTGTGTTATCAAGAGTTGAAGGAAGTTTCCTTGGTGAGGTTATTCATCAAGAAGAACTCTTGGTGTGGTGTTATCAAGAGTTGAGGAAAGTTGCCTTGGTGAGGTTGTTCATCAAGAAGAACTCTTGGTGTGGTGTTATCAAGAGTTGAAGGAATTTGCCTTGGTGAGGTTGTTCATCAAGAAGAACTCTTGGTGTGGTGTTATCAAGGGTTGAAGGAAGTTGCCTTGGTGAGGTTGTTCATCAAGAAGAACTCTTGGTGTGGTGTTATCAAGGGTTGAAGGAAGTTGCCTTGGTGAGGTTGTTCATCAAGAAGAACTCTTGGTGTGGTGTTATCAAGAGTTGGAAGAAAAAGTCTTGGTGAGGTTGTTCATCAAGCAAGTTGTAAAGATTTCTACAACTTAGTGGAAAGCTTAGCTCGTGGAGCTAGGAGCCCGTGGACGTAGGCAAGGTTTGCCGAACCACCTACATCGAGTTTACACTCTCTCTATCCCTATACTCTTTACATTTACTTGCACCTGTGATTGTTCATTATTACTATTCTCTTGATTGCATTCTATTTTCATCTTCTTCACCCTTATTCTCAAAGAAAGAGTTAAATAATTTTGATCTTTCAAGAAAAGTTTTCTAAATCCGTTTTTATAATAAAAACCCAATTCACCCCCCCTCTTGGGTTGCCATACCTGGGTCAACACAGTTAAATATGTATATTTAATAAGAGCTTAATTCATTATATCGTATTAATAGTGTCATTAAATTCCTCAACTTAAGCATATTTGTAGCTTTTGCATCTTTTAAATTAGTTTTATCTTAATTTCAATTTTTGTTGTAGGTTCGATAAAATAGGCATAACTTTCTATTTATAAATCAGAATGGTGCAAATATTAATTTTTTGAAAAGCTGATTAAATTATCTACAAGATCGTATTTCACAAGCATCATCAAATTTGGGCTCTTAGTGGACCACAAATGGTCTTGAAGTGAACCCATCTGCAGTTTCAGCCCAGTCTGACCAAGCCTCAGTATTTTGACCATATCTCTTGATTTACGTATCCAGATCGTATGAATCAAGATGTTCTAGAAAGCTGAGAGAAATAGTCACAAATTTCATGAAGACATGTGATCAAAATTCTAAATAATTCGATGCCAAAATCGATGGTCAAAGTCAGTGTACATGATGATCCAAATTGTCAACAAGATATTTTACAATTGTCCCTTTATAATTGACAAGTTTGCCCCTGCATGTATCTATAAATAGAGCTGCCTTGTGACCCATGAAAGCAACTTGGCTTTGGCTGGGATCTCTTCTTATTTTTTTCTCTTTTGTGTTTTGTTCTCCTAATGTTATTAATAAATCTTCTTTTTCTTGCAATTTATTTTCTTTCTTTCATAATGTCTTGCTAAATTCTCTTCTGCTAAGGTGAAAGGGTGAAACCCTTGATATGAGAATAAGGATTTTCTAACCCTTGACATGTGCTTAGTAATCATAATTTTGTGTTGTTTATTTTATATGATTAATATTCAATTTCTTGATCAATCTTGACACCACTCATAAAGTGGAGGTTTTGATCCATTGTAGACAATCCTTGGCACATTAAATGCTTCGATCCTTTCTAGACGTCATATGGTTCTACCTTACCAACACAAGTCTAGTTAGGAACCTTGATTTGTCGTAGACATATGGTGATTGGCACATTGGATGCTTGAACCCATTTACAAGAAGTGGTATAAATATTGGTAAGGAAACAAATATAATTCATATGACTAAAATGGGCTTAAATGACATATCTTCCTATTGGAACCTCCTTGATGTATAGATTCCAATTAAGTTATAATTGGGTTGTCTATTCTTATTTGATATATCAAGAGCCGATCCCCTAACCTTAGCTTTCATTATTATTATGTTAATTCCTCTTACTTGTATTTTAATTATTCTCATTTATTGTTTATAAACTTGTTCTTTTATTTGCTATGGTAGGTTTTACCACCTATTTCTATGGATGGTTTTACCTCCTTTTGTTTTTGCTTTACATTTGAATAGTCGGTGGTACCGCCTAATATCTTTACTTATATTTGTTAACATTATCTTGTCATTTATTTATATTATTCATATCTTATTCTCCCGTTCTATAGTTTGTACCCCTAAATCCCCTTCCTCATGGATCGACCCCGGTCTTATCAGGTTTATTACTTCAACACTACTATACTTGGGAGATAATCCTATTTTTAGATGTGTAAAGTTTTTGGCGCCATTGCTGAGGAAGGTAAAATTTGGCGTACAAAGTTGTAAGTATTTTCTTTTCTCATTTCTATTTTTATTTTTCTTGCGTGTGTTCATATTTTCTTTTCTCTTTTAAATTTGTATGAAAATTTGGTTACGCACATCTAGTGGTAGACTTGTGAGAAAAACATCATCTTCCCTAGAAAACATGGCCGATAATCAAGTGGAAAGGTTCAAGGATGAAGGGGACAATCGTGCCTAACAAAATGACCAAAACCAACCAAGAACCCATAGAGATTACATGAATCCGATAAGGACTAGTGCATCATCTTGTGTAGTTTCTCCTCTCGATGCAATCCATTTCAATTTCAAACCGAGTTTTGTTCGACTTTTACTCACCTTTCATGGCCTTGATATGGAGAACCCATATTCACGCTTAAAAATCTTTGAAGATGTGTGTAACTCCAACAGTGACCAAATTGTAGCACAAACACCATTAGATTAAAGCTTTTTCCTTTTTCTTTAAAAGATAACGCTAGAACATGGCTACAAAATTTGAGGTCAAGTTCTATGAGTTCATGGGATGAGATGAAACAACAATTTTTGAAAAAAAAATTTCCTACCCATAAAACAAATTCTCTTAAAAGACAAATCACCACTTTCACTCAAAAACAAGGAGAAACCCTTTACCAATGTTGGTATAGGCATAAAGAATTCCTTAATACCTGTCCCCACCATGGTTTTGAAACTTGGAGAATAGTTGCACACTTCTATGAAGGGTTAACACCTCAAGATAGGGAACTAGTGGAGCTAATGTGTAACGGACAATTTGGAGATAAAGACTCTGATGAAGCAATTGACTACCAAGATTCATTAGCAGATAAAGCCCAAAATTGGGACACTGCTGGCACCTATGAGGTACCAAGCAAGGCCCCACCCTCGACATCCAATAGAGGCATTTACAACCTTAGGAAAGACCATGACCTTCAAGCCAAATATGCATCCCTAGCTAGAAAAGTCGAGGCTTTAGAAATGAAAAAGAATGGTCAATTGAATTCTATTCAAGAAATTGTCTGTCATATTTGTAATGATAATGGCCATCCTACTGATGAGTGCCCAACTTTGTCTGCCTTTAGGGAATGTCTCTATAAATAAGCTAATGCTTTGAACACTTTCAAAAGGCCAAATCACAATCCATACTCATAAACTCACAATCCTGGTTGGAGAAATCATCCAAATTTTAGTTAGAAAAATGACAATCATGCACAATCTTCACAAGTCCCTTTTCAAACACATCAAAATTTGTAAAATTCTCATGATCGTGCATATGCTCCTTCTCCTAGGAAGGACCTTGAAGAAACATTGCATTCATTCATTACAAAGTAAGAGAATTCCAATAGCCAAACTGCTCAAACATTAGTAAATTTGTCAAACACTCTTGCAAAATTTACATCCATATTTAGCATCCAAGAAAAAGGAAAATTTCCTTCTCAAACATTGCAAAACCCCAAAGATCAATCTAACTCAAGTACGGGTAGTTCAAGTAACCATTATATGGACCAAACCAAATCAGTTATGACCCTTCGCAATGGTAAGGTTGTTGAAAACATATTCCTAAACCTTATGAGAAAGAAAAAGAATTGATCTCTAAAGGTCAAGAAGAGGTTACCAAACCAACAGCTAGCAAAGAAGGGACCAAATCCCCACCTGTGCCTCGATTTCCTCAAGCATTAGCCACACAAAAGAAGCCAACTCACAATTCTGAAATCTTTGAAATTTTCAAACAGGTAAAGGTAGATGTGATCAAACAGGTACCCTCTTATGCAAAATTTTTGGAAGATTTGTGCATTGTGAAAAGAAAAATGAATGTAAAAAAGAAGGCCTCTCTATCGGAGCAAGTAACTACTATTCTTCAAAACAGTAATACAGTGAAATATAAGGATCCAGATTGTCCTACAATTTCATGTGTTATTGGAGATCATAAAATTGAACAAGCTTTACCTGATCTTGGTGCTAGTGTGAATTTGCTTCCATACTCAGTTTTTCAGAAACTAAATCTATGTGAGTTAAAACCAACTTCTGTGACTCTTTTGCTTGCTGATAGATCAATTAAAGTGCCAAGAGGAGTAGTAGAAGATGTGTTAGTTCAAGTCGATAAATTCATTTACCTAGTGGATTTTATCGTCTTGGATACACAACCAGTGGAAGTATGTAATTCAATTCCTGTTATTTTAGGGCGTTCATTTCTAGCTACCTCTAATGCTTTGATTAATTGTAGGAATGGAGTCATAAAGCTATCATTCAGAAACATGACATTGGAACTTAACGTTTTTAATATGTGCAAACAACCACATGAATAAGATAATAAAATTGATGAGGCAAATATGATTGAAACTATTGTGGAAGACCACATCCAAAAATAGAGTTCTTCTGACCCTTTGGAACCCTGTTTAGTCAATTCATTAGAATCAAGTATGGAACTAGAGCCTGATCTTTCTGATATATGTTCTTTACTGGATTGCGCATAGGTGATGGAAAAAGGCTAAAAACCACGATTTGAAGAATTGGGACAAATGAATGAAAGCAAGGAAGAGGAAGCTCCCAAGTTACAACTGAAGCCCTTACCTGAAGGACTAAAATACGCATATCTTAGGGAAAATCAGACATATCTGGTGGTAATTTCTCTATCCCTCACAAGCGAGTAACATGGTAAGTTGATACACATGCTTAAAAGGCATAAAAATGCAATCGGGTGGACTTTAAAAGACATAAAAGGCATTAACCTTTTGATTTATACGCATAGAATACATTTAGAAGAAAATGCCAAAACATCCCAATAGCCTCAAAGGAGATTAAATTCCCATATGAAAGAGGTCATTAGGATTGAAGTTCTCAAACTACTTGATGTATGAATTATCTACCGTATTTCTGATAGTAAGTGTGTAAGCCCTACACAAGTAGTACCTAAGAAATCTAGCATTACAGTAGTCAAAAATGAAAAGGGTGAATCATTACCAACTCGAGTCTCATCTAGTTGGAGGATGTGCATTGATTGTAGAAAATTAAATACTGTCACCAGAAAATACCATTTTCCCTTACCATTCCTTGACCAAATTTTAGAAAGAGTAGCAGGGCACTCCTACTACTGCTTTCACGATGGATACTCAAGATATTATCAAATTCCTATTGCACTTGAAGACCAAGAAAAGACCACATTCATGTGCCCCTTCGGCACTTTTGCATTTAGAAGGATGCCTTTTGGACTTTATAATACCCCAACCACTTTTCGAAGATGCATGTTAAGCATTTTCAGTGACATGGTTTAGCATTGTTTAGAAGTTTTCATGGATGATTTAATTGTCTTTGAAAATTCTTTTGATAATTGTCTTGAAAACTTAGAAAAAGTTCTAAAAAGGTGTAAAGAAAAAAGGTCTTATTTTGAATTGAAAAAAATGTCATTATATGGTTACTTTAAGAATTGTCGTAGGTCATGTGGTGTCTTATAAGGGAATTGAAGTGGACAAAGCAAAAGTGGAATTAATTTCCCATTTGCCTCCACAAAAAACAGTCAAAGAGGTCTATTCATTCTTAGGGCATGTTGGATTTTATAGGATGTTCATAAGAAATTTCAATGCTATATCTAAACCTCTTTGTAACCTCTTAATAAAAGATACTTCTTTTGAATGGACTCAAGAATGTCAAAATGTTTTTGATAAGTTAATTGAACTTTTAACAACTGCTCTAATTATATAATCTCCTTATTGGTCCTTACCTTTTGAATTGATGTGTAATGGGAGTGAATATGCCATTGGTGCTGTCTTAGGACAAAGAAAAGAAGGTAAGCCTTATATGATATACTATGCAAGTAGGACTTTAAATGATACACAAATGAATTACGCAACAACTGAAAAAGAACTACTTGCCGTAGTATATGCATTAGAAAATTTCGATCTTATTTAATTGGTTCTCCAACAATTGTTTACACTGAACATACAGTTGTGAGATATTTAATGTTTAAACAGGTTGCAAAATCTAGATTGATACGTTGGATCTTATTACTCCAAGAATCCAACGTCACAATAAAGGATAAGAAATGAGCCGAAAATGTCGTTGCAGATCATCTGTCAAGATTAACGACAGAGACATTAATTGAAACTTCACCTATCAATGACTCTTTTCTTGATGAATTTTTATTCTCTATTGCTATAATACCTTGGTTTGCTAACATTGTAAATTTTCTTGCAACAAGAGAAATGCCACCTCATTGGAATGTTCAAGACAAAAGGAAGTTTTTGATTGAGGTGAAAATTTTTTATTAGGATGACCCATATCTATTCAAATATTGTCTGGACCAAATAATTAGAAGAAGCATACCTGACAATGAAGTAAGTAGTGTCATTAATTTTTGTCATTCCAAAGCATGTGGAGGATAATTTTTGTCTAAAAAAACAGCTGCTAAAATCTTGCAATGTGGATTTTATTGGCCCACCTTATTTAAATATGCACATGCATTCTGTAAAACTTGTGAAAATTGTCAAAAATTGGGATCCATTTCAAAACGAAATATAATGCCTTTGAATCCCATTCTTGTTGTTGAAATCTTTGACTGTTAGGGTATTGATTTTATGGGACCTTTTCCACCATCATTTGGTTTTGTTTACATTCTTGTTGTAGTAGACTATGTTTCAAAATGGATCGAGGCAATTCCATGTCAAAAAAATGATCACAAAACAGTTATCAAATTCTTGAAAGAGAATATCTTATGTAGATTTGGAATTCATCGAGCCATTATTAGCGATAGGGGTACACATTTTTGTAACAAACCATTTGAAACTCTAATGAAGAAATATGGAATAACCCATAAAGTTTCTTCACCTTATCACCCACAAACAAGTGGACAAGATGAATGAGCTAATAGGGAGATAAAACAGATCTTAGAAAAAATGGTTAACCCAAACTGTAAAGTTTGGTCTTTAAGACTTAATGACGCACTTTGGGCTTACCGAACTGCTTTCAAAACATCATTGGGTATGTCTCCTTATAGATTAGTTTATGGAAAACCTTGTCATTTGCCTGTGGAAATTGAGCATAAAGCTTATTGGGCCATTAAAACATTTAACAAAAATTTGGATGATGCTTGCAAGTTACGTAAACTCCAACTGAGGCTTATGAAAATTTTAAAATCTACAAAGAAAAAATGAAGGTTTTTCATGACAAATTCATTGTTAGAAAATCTTTTGAACCTTCACAAAAAGTTCTTTTGTATGATTCAAGATTGCATTTGTTTCATGGTTAACTTCGGTCTCGTTGGACTAGACTTTTCATTGTAAAAAATCCCAAAGAATGGTAATGTTTTTAAAGTTAATAGATAAAGGCTAAAACCATTGTTTGAAAATTTTGATCAAAATAAAGAGTCCGTTACTTTAATCAATCCTTTTTAAGGATTGATTTTTTTTCGGTCAAATGGCGGATACGGTACTCCGTGACTTTTAAAGTCAATTTTTCAGTTCCCTAAAAACTATTGCTCACATTGCATTCATTTTCTTTTCTTCTCTCTTATTTTCTTCACATGGATACCATTCTCTCGAAGCTGCACAAACGTTTTCCCTCTCTTCCTCAAAATGATTTGCTTAAAATTTACAAAGCTCGCACAGAAAGACTAAGGATGTTGATACGCAAGGGCATTCCTCCTGATTTAAGATGGTTAATTGAAGCCAAGGTTCAATTTTCTTGTGAATTTTCAGGTGATCTTGTTTCTCACATGCCAGGTTTAGGAAAAAGCTCTTATGCCAAAAAGCGAAGAGCGAAAAGGTTACAAGTTTGTCACAAATATGCAAGATGGACTTGTAACCAGCGTTGCCACTCCTTGGGATATCTGTCTAACAATCAAGAGGACAAGCTACAATTCATCAAGAATGGACTAAGTAGGGAGTCTTTCGATAATATCCAATTGACTCTTGAGACGTATTCTTGTGGAATTGTGCAGCGTGAAACTTTGAAATTATGGACATAATTCCAAGAAGAGCAGGCACATTACAGTCTCAGGAATCTTACTCAAAACGACCATGTTTGCGAGTTTATAAGAAAACTGGATGGAAAGCATATCCCCAACTCATAGAAGATGTTTAAGTCGTTTCTAGACGTAAAACCAAAGGAAGATGTGAGCCACAGTCACAACTACCTGTACATATGCATGTGTGCTATCGTTTTTAAATTTTTACATCTTACAGCTATCATTTTTGAATTTATATCCCTATCTTTCGATTGACTTATGCATTTATGGTATCTTATTTTTGTCATTTTTTTTATTTATATGCTTTATTGTCAAACTTTTCAACAAACAGTCGAGCTACCTATATAGATGTTATCATTAGAATACATTTTTGCACTGCATAAATATGACATCTCTTGTTCTTCACTTCACACATATAGTTAGAGAGCTGCATACACATGGAGGGAACCTCAAAACGTCAAATCCAAAAGATATGTGTATTATGTGGATCTTAACCTAAAAAAAGTGAAGAGTTTGTAGCAGTAGCAAATTATCTTGGTAGGCTATTAACTGAAAGAAAGATTCATGTGGTTTATAGGGGAGGTAGCCTCAGGTTAATGGATTGTGTGTCAACAGCTACACTCGTAGGAGGCAGTCATGTTTTAAGTGTTATTCCTAAAGCTTTGGTTATAGAAAGCATCATTGAAAAAACGGTTGGGAAGGAGTTACAGGTCTCCTCTATGCATGAACGCATGGCATATATGCTTATCGATTCGGATGCCTTTATTGCTTTACTAGGTGGCTTTGGTACTGTCGAAGGAATTTTTCAAATTGCCTCTTGGGTCCAACTGAATCTCCATGAAAAACCCATAGGTTTGTTGAATGTTAAAAATTTCTTTAATCCTTTGATACGTTTTATTGATACAGCTGTAGAACAAAATTTTATCCCTTATTCAGTGCGACAGATCCTTGTTTCTGCCACTACTGCTAGTGTATTACTTGAAAAATTACAAACACTAGAGTATGAACATGACCCAGCAATAACTCAAATTAATTGGTCAAGGGGACAAAACAAAAAGTGCAAATTGGATCTGAATCTTCGTTCGTAATTTTTTCTTGTCTTTTATTTTATTTGTAGCATTTTATTTTATGTGTCTTTCAAGTCGTCTCTTTTGAATAACTAAAGCTTCAGGTAATGTCTCTTATACTTTATCTCTCTACATTTAAACATTGAGGACAATGTTTCATTTGGTTGGGGGGGAAGGATAGTAGACATAACTGTGTCTTATATTTTCTTTTTCTTGCTAAAAAAAAGCGAGTTAGTAATTAGATTCAAAGTGCGGTGTAAGGAGTTCAAATCCTCTTGAGACACATTCTGGGTCAAGAATGGCAGAGTAAAGAAGGCCATTTTGAACTCTTGAAACCCATTCTAACTAATTTGTTATTTTGTTTTGATTTTGCACTTTTGAAGACTTATTTTAGCTAACTTGATGTTATTTAGTTTTGATTTTTGAATTTTATGACGAGGTTGTCTTGTTCACTTCACTTTGAATTATTCAAATCTATGAACTCTCGCAACTTTATCATTTAATAAATCGTTTGCTCAATCACTCATTAAGCAAGTATTCATGAACCTTTATTCACACACACACATACCTTGATGCATGATTGGGGGTTACAAAATGAAATGTTGCAATATTTGAGTTCTTTTGTTTTGTTTAGGATAACAACAAAGGAAGGGAAAAGGAAAAAAAAGAGAGAGAGAGAGAGAGAGAAAAAGTGAAAAAAAAAGCAATTGTGGATAAGTTTGGTCTCGTAGCCTCCTTAATTCGAGCAATTAAGGCCGAAGGGTGCCTGAACACCTAATACCCTAAGACCAACTGGTTTGGGAGCTATTGGCCCAAAGCTCGTTACATGGATTAAGGGGAAAGCTTAAGGGAATTAAACATTGCACTATCCACAAGTTTCTAAGCAAAAACAAAGCATCGGCAACTCGAGTCATTAAGCTCGTAGGGGTGCCTTAACACCTAATGCCCTAAGGCCAACTGATCTGGGAGTCATTAGCCTAAGGCTCGCTACATGGGTTAAAGATGCATTATTTTAAAAAAATATATGTCCATAAATATATAAAAATAAAAATAATGATGAATGAATACCCCCTGCCTAAGGATATTAGCCTTAACAAATATTAGAACCGATATGGCTCATTTCTAAAAAGCTCCATAGTCATGTGTCGACTAAGCACAAAAAGAATGTTTGTTAATATCTTGACTGAAGGGTACATGAGTCTTTCAAAAAAATTGGTTTAGAGTTTGTTTATTTGGATAGAATCAAGGAGAGTGCAATAATGACCACCTTGGATGTAAAATTCTATAAATAACTTCTAAATAATAATGCTTTAATTGCTAGGGACTAGCAATAAGCTGATTGGGAGGTGTGATGAACACTTAAATATGTATGTTTAATAAGAGCTTAATTCATCATATTACATTAATAGTGTCATTAAATTCCTCAACTTAAGCATATTTATAGTCTTTGTATCTTTTGAATTAGCTTTATCTTAATTTCAGTTTTTATTGTAGGTTCGGTAAAATGGGTATAACTTTCTATTTATAGATTCGAATGGTGCAAATCTTGATTTCTTGAAAAGCTTATTAAATTATCTACAAGATCATATTTCACAAGCATCATCAAATTCGAGCTCTTAGTGGATCAAAAATGGGCTTGAATTGAACCCATCTATAGTTTCAGCCCAGCCTAACCATGCCTCGTTATTTCGACCATATCTCTTGATATACGTATCCCAATCGTATAAATCAAGATATTCTAGAAAGCTGAGAGAAATATCTACAATTTTCATGAAGACATTTGATCAAAATTCTAAATAATTCCATGCCAGAATTGGTGGTCAAAGTCTGTACACATGATGATCCAAATTGTCAACAAGATATTTTACAATTGTCCCCTTGTAATTTGACAAGATTGCCCCTAAATGTATCTATAAATAGAGGTGCCTTGTGACCCATGAAGGCATCTTGGCTTTGGCTGGGATCTCTTATTATTATGTTTTCTCTTTTGTGTTTTGTTTTCTTAATGTTATTAATAAATCTTTTTTTTCTTGCAATTAGTTTTCTTTCTTTCATAATGTCTTGCTAAATTATCTTCTGCTAAAGTGAAAGGGTAACACCCTTGATATGAGAATAAGGATTTTCTTACCCTTGACATGTGCTTAATAATCATAATTTTGTGTTGTTTATTTTATATGATTTGTATTTAATTTCTTGATCAATCTTGACACCACTCGTAAAGTGGAGGTTTTGATCCATTGTAGATAATCCTTAACACATTAAATGCTTCGATCCTTTTTAAACGTTGTATGATTCTCCCTTACCAACACAAGTCTAGTTAGGAACCTTGCTTTGTTGTAGACTTATGGTGATTGGCACATTGGATGCTTGAATCGATTTACAAGAAGTGGTATAAATATTGGTAACGAAACAAATGTAATTTATATGACTAAAATGGGCTTAAATGACATATCTTCCGATTGAAACCTCTTTGACGTGTAGATTCCAATTGAATTATAATTGGGTTGTCTATTCTTATTTGATATATCAAGAGCCGATCCCCTAATCTTAGCTTTCATTATTATTGTGTTAACTCCTCTTACTTGTATTTTAATTATTCTCATTTATTGTTTATGAACTTGTTCTTTTATTTGCTAGGGTAGGTTTTACCACCTATTTCCATGGATGGTTTTACCACATTTTGTTTTTGCTTTACATTTGAATGGTCGGTAGTACCGTCTAACATCTTTACTTATATTTGTTAACATTATCTTGTCATTTATTTACATTATTTATATCTTATTCTCTCGTTCTATAATTTGTACCGCTAAATCCCTTTCCTCGTGGATCAAGCCCAGTCTTACCGGGTTTATTACTTCGACACTCCTATACTTGAGAGATAATCATACTTTTGGATGTGTCAATAACCTTATAGTTTCCTTTATCATAACTTGACCCTAGCCTATCATTATAAGCTTGATAAAGCCCTAATGATCTTTGATGTTATAATGAGCCTACATTAGTGGAGATTGGTATGAAAAGCGAGCCTATGGTAATCCTTCTATCTTTAGAGATTGATCACTAGTTTCTATTTGTATAAAGCTATCCAGGTCTTAACAAGTGAAATATGATTGGCTATGCACACACACATGAAGAATCTCGAATGAAATAATTCTGGCATAAAGTTGAAATTATGAACAATCATGATGTCAATGTATTACCTTTGAGCTATTGAATTTGAGAAATCTTTGAAGAATTTGAATGTGAATCAAATTGATAAAAAGAAAAAAATCTACACAATAGTTTTCATTAACAGTATCAAAGAAAGCAACTTTTTCACCAATAGTGAAAAAGTAAGATATATGGAAGAAGTTAGTCATTTCATCTAGCATCGATATTTACAAAGAAGGAGGAATAATACCTTTAATGCTAGATGAAGAGATTCCTCAAGATAGTACCAGACTCTTCATATAGGAGGTAAGGAATTACCCATTCATCTTGAGGAGTGAAATGAAGTAAAGGACAAAGAGCTGTCCAATCATTTTAGTAAGAAATAAAATAAGGGGGCAAAGAATTGCCCTAATCATTTTGAAAATCATGGCAGATATTATCTCAAAGGAAGTGTAAGAAATGGTGCTAGAATAGATAGTCTCTCTTATAACCAAATCTAAAAAATATAAACAAAGAAAAGTAAGACAAAAAGCCTGTTAAGTCGAAAACCTAAAAAGGCGACTTAGGCAAAAATTAAGGCAAGCTCACTAAGCTAAAAACCCAAAAGGGCAATTTGGGCAAAAGTTAGGGCATGAAAGAAAAGAAGAAAAAGCCTGTTGAGTGGAAAACCCGAAAAGGGCGGTTTAGGCAAAAATTAAGGCAAGCCTACTAAGCTGAAAACCTAAAAGGGCAGCTTAGACAAAAAGTTAAGGCATGAAAGAAAAGAAGAAAAAACCTGCTGAGTTGAAAACTCAGAAAGGATGGCTCAGGCAAAAGTCATGGCAAGCTCGCTAAATTGAAAACCCAAAAGGGTAACTTAGGCAAAAATTAAAGCATAAATAAAAAGAAGAAAATGAACCTGCTAAGTCAAAAACCCAAAAGAGCAACTTAGGCAAAAGTTAGGGTTAAAAGAAAAATACTTGAAGTAGAAAACTACCATCAAATCTCTTACTCGGATCCATCCTAAAACGATCCAGTCTAATCAATGTCTCAGCCCGAATCAAAAGAACAGTTGTGAAACCTGGGCCCCTCTAAGGAATGATGATCAAGGTCACCAAGACCATCTGGAGAGACCAATAGAAACCGCGTAAGAAGGAAGAATTGAAGGAGGCGAAATCAATCTGATTTTCTCCTATTCATGATCTCAAGCAAAGACATGATAGAAGACAATGTCACTCTACTACTTTTAGTGTAAATGCTTATAGTAGAAATTAGAAAGTTGAAAGAATTAGGAAGACATTGATGGCATTAGAATTGAATGAATGAAAAACGAATATGGCAAAGAATTCCTCATAGAAGAGGTAAAGCTCTTACTATTAAAGCGAAAGGTACGATCATGAGAATCCTAGAAGGTCATACAATCATTGAGAAATGGGATGTCGAGCTTTACATGTTGAAGGAATTTCAGATTGCAGAGACCGCTGGATTCAAGCTGCTTCTAGTTATCATCCTTTAGAAGCCTCAATAGAGGCTAGAGAGTCTTGAAAGAAACCTTAGACATGTTGACTTATGAGAAGAGGCATTGGAAGGTGTGTAGTGAATTAGAAATGAAAAAGAATAGCTGATGATGACAGTCCTCACTCATCACAACCATTATTATCAACATCAAGAAGTCGCGACTTGAGACTGAAGGCATTTGATCCCTCGCTCCAAACGAGCATTTTCTTGACAACTTGTCTAATCCAAGTAAGAAGCACGTAGTTAGAAAAGATAATCAAGATAGACATCATGCATACATGACACGTAAAATATTTTATTGTAGGAAGCACAATTCAGAATGCTATACAATCCAAAAGAAATCGAGTAGAATTACAATGCAATATGAAATACTAGGGGTAACCGCAAAAGAAATGGGCTCAACATCTCAAAGAGACATAGTAGTAGTAACACGACATGCAAGTTGTTCTCGATGAGCTCCAACAGAAATAGCACGATGTATAAGTCAATCTCAAGAAGACCCAATAGAAATAGCTTGATGTGCAAGTTAGTCTTGATGAGCTCCAACAAAAGCAACACGATGTACAATATAGTCTCGATGAGACCCAACAGAAGCAGAACGATGTGCAAGTTAGTCTCAATGAGACCCAGTAGAAGTAACACGATGTGTAAGTCAATCTCGAGGAGATAAAATAGAAGTAATACGATATGCAACTCAATCTCGGTGAGACCCAATAGAAGCAACATGATATGCAACTCAGTCTCGATGAGACCTAGCAGAAGTAGCACATTATGCAACTAAGTCTCGATGAGACCCAACAGAAGTGTAACACAGTCTCGATGAGATCCAACAGAAGTAGGAAAATAGGCAATTCAGTCTCGATGAGACCTAGCAGAAGTAGCATGATAGGTAATTCAATCTCGATGAGAACCAATGGAAGTAGCATGATGTGAAAGTTGCCTAGATAAGGTAATTCAGTCTCGATGAGAACTAATGGAAGTAGCATGATCTGTAAGTCATCTAAATTAGCCTTCTCAATTCAGCACGATATGCAAGTAGTATGAATCAGGTGGCTCGATCTCGATAGGACTCATATCAAGTAGCACGATATGCATAGGTAATTTCGTCTCGATGAGATTCCTCTTTGACAACATGATGTGCAAAAGTAATTACCATAAAGAAGGCATCTCATTTGAAGAAGGATGTTCACCTTGAAAAAAGAATCTACCTCGAAGAAGGCATCTCTTTAGAAGAAGGAATCTCCCTCGAAGAAGGCATCCACCTCGAAGAAGGCATCCACCCTGAAGAAGAAATCTCCCTAGAAGAAAGCATCTATCATGAAGAAGGCGTCCACTTTGAAAAGACATCTCTTTTGTTTCAACATGAAGAAGAAATACAAAAGGAATTTTGAAGAAGAAATTTAAAGTTCACCTTGAAGGAGTTGAAAAAAGAAGAAGATTCATAGTCAGATAGTTCGAAGGGTAAAGGGTAAAAAGATATGGAGAGAAAGAAGAGAGAGAAAAAAGAGAGAGAAAAGAATAAAAGAGAAAGAAGAAAGAGAGAAGAGAGAGAAAAGGAGAAAGAAAGAAGAAAGAAAGAAGAGAGAAGAGAGAAGAGATAAAGAAAAAGAGAAGAAAAAGATGAGAAAAAAGAGAGAAAAGAAAAAGAAAGACTCTTCATCGACCATAAGGCACTGAAGAAAATTTTTGAACAAAGCCAACAACAAGCGCCCAGCCATAGCAGTAGTTTAGCAACTTCTAAAGAAAGAAAAGTAACATCAATCAATAGAATCTTCAACCAGAATCAAATGGAAGAATTCCTTCAGATACTAGAAAGCAACGTATTAAGGAATACATCAAACAAGGTAAATTTTGAATTGACTTTACATCATCAAGAAATGTCTGAATTTTACAGGAATTTGCAAAGGCAATGGAAAGATCCCTAGTGAATCAGATAATGAACAACATGATAAGAAATTTCTTAGTAAAGAACGTGATGAATGTAAGGGAAGTCAAGAATGAAGAATGTCAAAACATGACAAATCAAGATTTTCCCAATAGTTTAGAAAGATTCAAGAATAGAAGCAATAGTACTTGGGCATGAAACCCATTGAATACGAAATCTTGAGCAGATTAAAGAAGCTTGAAGAATAGTTAGAATGAAGGCATGAAACCCAACGATGCAAAGACTAAGGAAGATCGAAGAAGAATGAAGAATAGTTAAAAGAAAGGCATGAAACCCAACGAATGCAAAGACTAAAAAAAATCGAAGAAGAATAAAGAATAGTTAGAAGAAGGGCATGAAACCTAATGAATGCAAAGACTAAAGAAGATCAAAGAATAATGTAGAATAGTTGGAAGAATGACGTAAAACCCAATGAATACAGAGTCTAAAGAGATCGAAGAAGAATACTCAACCGAAGGTGTGAATAATTGTAAAGGTCAAAAGATTGCGAAATAGTGCATGATAGAAGTTTTCCTATTGGGCATGCATTAGAAGGAAACCCTAAGAAGTAGATGCACTTAAGCGTGTTTAAAGCCCTTAGAATAGGCACAAGCCCTAAGAAGAGTTGCACTGAAGAGTGTTGAAAACCCTAAGAAGCAGGTGCACTTAAGAATGTTTGAAGCCTTTAGAATAAGCACAAGCCTTAAGAAGAGGCACACTGAAAAGTGTTTACAACCCTAAAAAGTAGGTACACTAAAGAGCGTTAGAAACCCTAAGAAGTAGGTACACTAAAGACTGTTAGAAACCCTAAGAAGTAAAAACATTGAGGAGTGTTTTATCGTAGCATCACTATGATGCTTTCTAGCCCTTGAATGGCACATTCGCCCTTAGATGGGCACATTAGCCCTTGAATGGGCACATCCACCCTTAGATGGGTGCATATCCGCCCTTAGATGGACGTATTAGCCCTTGAATGGGCACATATGCCCTTATATGGGTGCACTAGCTCTCTAATGGGCACATGTACCCTTAGGATGAGCACCTCAGCACTTGAATGGGTGCATTTTTTTGTAGGAATAGAAGAAGAGAAAGAGATAATGACAAAGTCTGATAGAATAAGAACGAACGTGAAGACGTCGAGAGGAAAGAAAGAAAGACGAAGTAAGAGTACTGTGTCAACTTTTGTGTCTCACAAACCTCTCCAAAGTAGGGGGTAAGCTGTAGACATTGAATTTTTAAGGCTCGATGAAGGAATGAAGATGAATGTCAAGCAAAGAAAATTATCAAAATGCCTTTGGAGGCCAAGAAAGGAGAGGTGAGAGGGAGTTGGTGAAAGGTCTTAAAAACTAACATATAACTTCAAAAAATCACAAAAATTAATCCAAGAGGAATCTAATGATGAGTCATATACCGTTACAAAGTTATGGATGTCTAATTTTCATAGAAATTTGCGAATCATTAATCGAAGTTGAACTCAAAAAGTTATAAGCAACTGAAAAGACAAATGTCAGAAAGGATTGTATTGCAAAATTGTAAAATATGAAGGGCCAAACAATAGTATACTGTTCACATAGTACTGTTCATTCGGTACTGTTCACATATTACTGTTTATCCGTATCCCACATTAGTATTTTATCACTTTTTCACTCTGAGAAAAGCTTATATAAGCACACTTTGGGCACACTTCTGAAGACATCCAGAAATCCTCTTTCTCTTACTCTAGGACACACTTGTGAGAATTTCAAGGAGTCCTTTCTAGTCTAATATTTTTCGAGTGTTTTATATTGTTCTAAACCGGGAAAGGGTGCGTCTTGAGAGTAGTTTTTCTCTTCTCCCTCATATTTTCTTCTTTATTTTTCTTGCTTAGAATTAAGCATGTTTAGGTTTATTTATGCTTAGAATAATCATGTTTAAGATTTATTTTGATACTTAGAAACATGTTTAGGATTTTATAGAATTATTTAATCCTTTATTTATTTTGAAAGATGAAAATACTTGTCAAAGATAAGTCATCTTTTCTTTCCTTATTTAGAAACATAAGTAGGGATTTTATTTCTTTATGAATGCTTAGAATCATGCTTAAGAGCGCATGATTAGAATCATGCTTAAGAGTGCAAGATTAGAATCATACTAGGAATTAAACTTATGATTGTTTTGAAGTATGCTAGGAAATAGCATAGAATAGGTGTGAATTACCTTAATTGCCCTTTGAATGCTTGGATTAGGCTAGAATAGTCTTGCTTGATGTTAATTACTTGAATTAGGCTAGAATATGCCATGATAACCATGTTTAGGTTAGAAATGCCATGAAATTATGAATTAATATAAGCTATGCTTGAATAGCGATAGGCTATAATGCCATGATAGAATTATCAAATCTAGGCTAGAATGCCATGATTCTAGATTATAGCTTAGTATTGAATTTTAATTGATTAATATGAATGGATGTATGAATATACCATGGTTAGAATAACTAAATGAATGTGTGAATAATGCCATGAAATAGGCTTGATAAGCATTGAATAGACTCACATGTGATGGTGAGGAATTCACTATTTTTCGAATCTCGAATTGAATGCCTTGATATACATGAATATGCTTTCTATTATTGGATGTTTCAATTGTATAAATGAATGAATGTTATATTTGCAGTGTTGAAGTAGAAAATACTTTATTGTTGAATAACAACTATTGTAATCCTCTTTCCCTTCTCTCATGTTTGAAAAGAATTGTAACTCTATTCTCCTCCCTTTTTTTTTGTATAAATATACAACTGTTTTGATTTAATAATCATCTCATATGCCTAATAAAGACAAAAACAAACAATGTGTGCATAAAACGAACAACATTAAATGGACTAATTAACAGCATGAGATGTTACTATTTGGTATTTCTTAGTGATCCGGCTGGGTTGAAAGACTCGTACCTAACTTCCCGAGCCCGTCTCTGAAGGGATGAGGGTAGTTTAAATCCTGAAACTAGGCATCGGATTGCCTTCATTCATTTCCAATTGAATAAGTGGGTGACGACTCCATTCTCCGGACATGCCCATGACTCGTTTGTGTTTCCTTAAGTTTCGAAAGAGGCTTTAACATAGTATCGTGGTCGTGAGTGCTCTGACGGGATGAAAGCCCCATTCATAGATATCCTTGAAAATCTTGAATCCGAGCCTCAATATTCTCTTGAAAACCTATAGGTCAGCAGCTCCCACATACTTCATATCTTGGGCCTTGACAAACTTGATGAATCTCCCCTTCTTGGGCCCAAAGTCTTCTCTTTCCCCATCGAACTCATAACTCAAACCTCTTCTAGAAGTTTGGGTTTTAAAATACGAAAGGGATGGTAAACCACGTCCATTCCTCCTAAGCCTCGTTCTTAGCAAATATCCTTGTTTCTTTATTATCCCAGTGACAATTGGGCTGACTTTGTCAATCATGGCTACTTGAAAGCCTCTCATGTAGGGTATCTCTCTAACCTTCATACTTCAAGGAGCTGGTGTAATAGTTGAAGCCTCATGAATGGTCACAATCTCCCCATCCATATTCAATCGGATCTTCTGATGTAGTTTGGAAGGAACTCTACCAAGTGGATGGAACCATGTTGTCCCAACAAAGTAGCAAATAAAACTAGAATATCAAGGACTGTGAATTATGTCATAACTTCAATTGGCCAGTCTTCACTAATGCCTTAAATATCCCAATGGCACTCCTCTTTGAGTCATCATAGGCCCTAATCACTATCTTACAAGGCTCAACCTCATCTTCACTGACCCCGTACTTATGCAATATCTTCATAGGCATATTGTTGATAGCAGACTCCTCTTCTACCATGATACAAGAGGACGTCTTCCCACTAATCTTCGCAGTTATGAACAATTACTTGTTGTAATTCCTTCTTTTGAAAGATAGGTCATCATCAGTGAAGGTGATCACACCCATCTCATTTACCCCCTTGGGTTCTCTTCCAATTAAGGCGGTTTACATTTCATTTGGAGTGGTAGCCATTCATATCTTCACATTTGCTAAAGCCTTTGCCATGGCTTCTCTATACTTTTGGTATGAAATCAACAAGTCCCAAATGCTAACACTCGCTTAAGTTTTCTTTAACTGTTTGATCACTTGATCCTCTTCTAGTTCCTTGGTTTCTTTCTTGGCAACCTCTTTGCCCTCTTAAATAGTCTTCTTGACTAATTTTTTCTTTTCCTTCTCATGGTAAAATCTACCACTCCTCATCACTTCTTGACCTTCTCACTCTCAATCTTAAGTGTTTCTCCCTTAACTCTCACTTCCTCTTCTTCATCACTGCTAAAGTCAGCCCAAAAATTTGGAAGTGTTTTGACTTAAGGAATGTCATTCCAAATACCCATAACACTCACTTCTTTGCACCTTCTAGGTAAACTCTCCTTTCTCACAAGGTTCTCAGCTCGTTTCCATTTTCTAGCTTCGCTATCCTTCTTCACTTTGAGTCTTCTAGGTGGTGGGCCTATTCCAGCGCCTTTTCTAGCTATCTACTTCTTGGCAAAGGCATTTGTTGGTATGGACTTCTCTTTTGGTAGATGCTCGTTCATTCTCTACCTCAACTTCCTCTTTATCTACTTTTTGTTGTTCTTCTTCCTCGTGATCGCTGAGGTACACAAATTCAGGTTTCAAATTTTTTTTTACTCTCTTCACTGCAATATTGGTCCATCCACCCTTCTTGGTATAGATCTTGGCTACCAAAGGAATGGGCTCGTCTTTCGTCCTCTTAATGATCTCCTGAGCTCTTCTTATTTGGCCTCTTTGACCTTAAGTTTTCAATCTTAGGCTTCTTCTTCATGGCCACCTTTCTAATGGACCCTTATTATGATTCAAGCTTGAAATTCTCCCTTCTTTTGGCTATCTCGACCCTTCTCGATCTAATTTCTTCAAAGGAGTTCATGACTTGCCCCTTAGTCAAGCCTAACCCAATCATATTGGTAGTTAAAATTCAATTTTATTTGGGTAGTGGAGTGCGTTTAGTATTAGGCTCATGCATCTCTGGGTCGGTAATCTGGCTATTATCGATCAAATCTTGGATCTCGTGTCGAAGACTAGTGCAATTATCAGTCTTATGCCTGGTCACTTGGTAGAATTCACACTTCTCATGATGCCTGTAATTCCCTAGCAATAGATTTGGAAGTACTCTTGTTGGCAATGACTGCAAGATCTTTTCAGCTCTCAATCTTACAAAGATCTTGGACAAGGGTCTCCCCAAATGACTGAACTTCCTTTCTGGGGTGACCGCTTTAATCTCTACGTGCTTTGTGCTAGACCCACTAACTTGGTGATACTGCCCCTCACTTCTTCTAGGGTAACTATTACTGCTTCTTTTTTGCCTGGCCTCCAAATCTTCTATTTGAATGCCCGAGTCATACAAGTCTTCAAATGTTTTGATGGGGAAGCTCAAAAGCCTCTCATTAATGAAGGCATGGGTTCTATTGATTACCATATGGACTCGATCCTTCTCTACGGGCTAAGTGGTTATCTTAGCAGCCTTGGCCCTCCAACGGACTAGAATACTCTAAGAAGGTCCCATTAGGCTTCTGTCTCGTCATCTCCAAATATCTCAAGGTTATCTCTAGTTGGGTATTGTGCTGGTATTGCTCTACAACTGATCAGAAAGCTCTTCCCAATCTTCTCAAACTCTCTTTGGGAGGTCATGGTACCATACTACTGCATCATCTGCTAGTGATAGCATGAAGTACTTTAAGGTGTACTCCTTTGACAAGGGAGTGTTGGCCATGATAGCTACATACTATCTCAAGTACGTCTTGGGGTTGCCCTCTCCATTGAGTTTGGGCAAGTCTAGTAGGCGATACTTTAGTGACAAATCATTGTCTCCAATGAGTAGGATATTATCTAGGTCTTCGACCCTTTTTAGCCTCTTCTTCTTCAAGAGGGATTAGACCTTCTCCATGTCTTTGGCCAACTGCTTGATCGATTCAGGCTCTTCTTAATTGATTGGGCTTTCCCCCTTATCTCTACCATGGCTAATGATGTGTTCGAAACTAGCAAGTATACTAGTCGCACAAGTAATAAAGTGATGAGTAAGATATCGTTCCCACGAGGATTGATTCTAATTGAATTTGTTATTTTCCAGCAACAATAAACTAAATAGGGGGGGTTTCGTTGATTGATTAACTAGATGAAATATTAATGCAAGTAAAGAATAACACAATGCAAACTTAATTGAAGTGAGAATTAATCAATGACAGAAATTTGGCTAAGGGATCATTCTCTACCACAAGATATGGATTTGCGAATAAATCATAGAATTGTCATCCAATTACACAATCAACTCACAAAAACCATATCAAGGGCTTTGAAATCACCCTCAACCAATTTAGATTCAGTTACACAAGTTCAAAATCGTGGTAAATACATTACAACATGGAGACATTCCAGAAAATGAAAGGGAAAGGAAAAACTTAGCAAATTTGATGAAAATCTCTTTGGATTGTAGTTCTTCCTCTTTCCAAGCTTCCTTTCTCCTTCAAGAACTCCAAGAGATGAAAGAATTCCAGAGCTGAAGCCTCCACCACGTTCTCCCCTCTTCAAGTATCAAAATAAAACCCTAAAATGTGTTTAAATACTCTGCTACAGTGAATTGCTACAGTGCCCCGTATTATACATGCTACAGTGGCTTGTGGAATTATATTTCTATACATCTCACACTGTTTTGATTACAACTTTTGGTACACTGAATGGATTTATAAACCGTAAATTTCTCCAGAAAATAGACTTCGAGAGCTTTCCATCGGTATATAACATGTTGTCGGGTTCATTGTATATCAATACAATTAAATCCGAGAAGATCACTAACTAGCAGAGGTGTAAATGAAGGGTTTTACTCCATTTTTGTGCAAGTTGCTCCAAAACTCCTACAAACATCAAAACCACACAAAAACATAAAATACCAAGGAATATAGCAAAGAAACATGGACGAATTGATATAAAAGTAATACATAAATAGACACCTATCAAATTCCCCCACACTTAGACTTTGCTAGTCCTCGAGCAACTAAAATGATACGAAACAAAACTAAACCGAAACAGAATCAGAGAAAAATTAAAACACACCAATGCTTCAACTTGCAATTAGGCCTCAAAGATTGTACTTAATTATAACCCAAGGAAAACTTCAAAATTATGCACTTGATCAAAAATTTCATTTCAAAGATTAGTTTCGCTCTACTTTAATTCCTTTTGTGTGTGTGTAGAGCCATTTTCACATAATCACTTGTAACTCGGATGAATTTATGCATAAAAATGAATCGTATTTAATAGTGAAGATATGTGTATAAATGAACTCCATAGGCCTGCTTTTCAAGTCACTCTCTACTAATATAGACAAGCACAATACCAAGGATCAAGTAGGACTTTATCAAGCTTGTAACGTTTAGCTTGGGTAAAGGTATGATAAAGGACAATAATTTGGCTCTAATCACCCACAAACACATAAATCATTCAAGATTATGTAGAGCTCAACCACATAACATAAAAGAAATTCGTTCGAATTCACCAAGTGACTCCCCCAAATTTATTCAGAACACTCAATCTCTCTTTTTATTATTGTTTTTTTTAACACAAAAGAAATTACACCCCCACACTTTGTTGTTTCATTCTTTTTAATAACACTCATGGGTATAGATCTCTTTTTCTTTTTTTTTCTTTCTTTTCTCTTTTTTTTTTCTTTTCTTCCTTTTTTCTTTTTTTTTTAACTGCTGCAATTCCCCTCCCCCACACTTAAACAACACATTGTCCTCAATGTGTAAGTACGTGAAAGATAAGTACAGAGTGTTTTTTTCTTTTTTTTTTTTTTTTACTAACACAATAAAACTCACTTGCATTGCTCATGGCACAATCCAACCTCCTTTAACTTTCCAAAAACAGAACATAGCTCAAAATGTAATCATGAATGATATACATGCTCATAGGTAAGGGACAAACTATTTGGAGAGAAAAAAAAATTCATTTGAGGTTAGGAAATCTTTTAGTGAGTTAACAAGAAAAAAAAAATTACAGAGGCTCAAAAGGGTAACTAGGGATCAATTTCAATCAAGGTTGACTATTAAAGCTCAAACGGTCCAAAGATGGCCTAAATCATTTCCCCAATGTTGCACAGTCTAGGATTTCGCCTCGAGTGACCATCAAACAGGTTCTAGATTTCATTGAAATCTGAAGAAACATTTAAATTACATAAACTTTCTCTAAGTGAACAAATAACTCAGTGATAATAGCTCAGTGCTCAATGTTGCGCAAGGAATCAAAGGTAAAGCAAAAACCAATATACATTTCAAGCACACAGATCCATGCATCATTTATCATTTTCCAAGAGTTATTCTTAATTCAATCATTATCTTATAATCGACCCACAAAATGCAAGAAAAGAGGTACGTGACATTGTTACACCTGAGTCAAGATTGTATATTTCAACAATCCTTAGGAACAGTAGCCCGCAGACTTAAGATTTCCAGCCTATATACCTTTATTATGAAGAACAAAACAAGAAACAAGACACTTCAAACAACATGAAATAAACAAACTACAAAGTTATTAAGGAAGAATGCGTTTCAAGGGTTGAAGAAACCCCATATTCTGCCATTCTCAAGTTTTTTCCACAGATTTTTTTTTTTTGAATCGAAACTGATAAAGACAAAAATACATAACAACTCTCAATTACATAAAACTAAACTTACTCATAAAATAACAAAGTCCAACAAGTCAGCAAACAAAAACAATTCAGTTAGAACTTGAACTTTTTAAGCCACCACTCTAAAAGCCAAGATTAGAAAATATTACCTGGGGCGAAAGAAATATCCTGAAAAAAAAAACTCAAAAGAAATGACATAAAAAATCTCAAATAAATACACTAAAAAAGAAAGCAAACGAAAATGAAGCAAACTAGCAGATATAGATTACAGATGGAGCGTTAAATCCAGTTTACGCCTCTTATTGCCTTCTCCAAACCAATCTATCCGAGCTATTGTTGGATCAGGCGAATAGATGAATGCTTATAATTTGTCAATTAACTCCACTGCAGTTGAAGCTGTAACCAGGATTTGCCTCGCCGACTGTGAGATGAAGTTTTTTTCTACTGCTTGATCAAGAAAAGACAACAAACCATCAAAAAAATTATTGACATTTAACAAACCAATGGGTTTCCGATGGATGTTTCGCTGTGCCCAAGAGGTGATTTGAAATATCTCCTCTAATGTACCATAACCACTGGGCAAAGCTATAAATGCATCAGATTTAATGACCATATGTGCAATACGCTCATGCATGCTAGAGACCTGTAACTCTTCCCCCATTGTGTTGCCTATGATATCTCGCATAGCAAATAGTTTAGGAATAATGTTGAGAACTTTACTTCCTCCCAAGGATGCAGCTGTCGACACACACCCCATTAACCCAAGACTACCCCCTCCATAAATCAAATGAATACCCCTCGCAGCTAATGTCCTACCAAGATCAAGAGCTGCTGTTGTAAACTCTCCATCTTTACCAAATTGCGATCCACAAAATACGCATATATTTTGGAATCGCCGAATTGGTGCTTTCTCCATTTCTAAAAGTGCTCTAGACTTGTGTAAGACAATGATGAACGTCAGGTATTATGCGATTCAAGTGCAAGACAGGTTATAAAATGACATTTCAAAATATGCAGCATGGATATATACACATGTAAAACTCTCAAATTTGACACATGGGGACATAATTTCGGTGGGAGTTGCTCGATGCAGATTATCATCCCAAGATTTGAAAAAAATAGATAGCTTTCGGCGGGTTTGAAAAAAACAGCCACACTTGTCTCCCACGTGAAGCATGAAAAGTAAAGATATACTTTCGGCGGAGGTTGACAAAACCTCCACACTTGTCTCTCACGTGTGCTTATGTCATGGGGTAGTCATATGGTTTGTGAAAAAGAAAACTTGAAATTGAAACAAACAAAATCAACAAACAACAACAACACAAAAACAACATTGATAATCAGATCAAAAGAAACAAGAAAAAAAA
>SNVD02010337.1:0-46114 GCA_013180625.2 Boswellia sacra | reverse complement strand
AAGTTGCTCCAAAACTCCTACAAACATCAAAACCACAAAAAAACATACAAATACCAAGGAATATAGCAAAGAAACATGGACGAATTGATATGAAAATGATATATAAATAGACACTTATCAGTGGCTAATACTTACTTTGAGATGCAGCAAAAGTTGACTCCAAAGCAAGCAAGGTAGCAAGAGTTCCTTGCTGAATTTGACTTCGTGTGGGTACACAAACCTAGCTGGCAAAATCAGGTAGAGGATACTCTCAGCCACAAGGATGTTAAGGCTTATGTTGCAACTTTAACAATGATGGAATCAAACTTTCTTAACAAAGTGAAGTAACAAGTGGATGAGATTCTACTTATTGCAAACTCCATGAAGAGATCAAGCAGAGGCTTATGCGGAGATATTGGCTTGGGGATGAACTCATTTATGCACGTGGCAACTGATTATATGTTCCCAAGGGTGGGGACCTATGAAGACAACTATTGAGACAGATGCATGACCCTCATTGGACTAGACATCTGGGGGTTGATAGGATGGCGACATTGCTGGGATGCTCGAACTACTAGCCCAAGATGATGGGACATAGAGGCCTATGTCAAAACTTGCCTTGTCCGCCAACAATACAAAAAGGAGAAGGCGAAACTAGTAACGCTTCTACAACCTTTACTGAATCCTAGAGACCATGGCAGTCCGTTTCTATGGATTTTATTTTTGGTTTAACAAAGGTTAATGGATTGTGATCGATTCTGGTGGTGGTAGATCGATTTTCAAAGTATGCAATTATTCATGCCTGCACCACACTCATGCACAGTAAATGAGGTAACTGATTTATTTTTCAAATACGTGGTGAAATACTTCAGTTTATCGGAAGATATAATTAGTGACCGTGATGAGAGGTTCATAGGCAAATTCTGGATAGTGCTCTTCAACAACATAGAGACGAAGTTGAAGTTTTCTACTACAAATCATCTTGAGGGGTAGACTGAGCGAATAAATGTGCTATTAGAAAAGTATTTGCAGCACTATGTGACGACAAGTTAGAAAAACTTGGTGGATTTACTTGATGCAACATAGTTTTACTATAACATTCATCCTTTCTTGACAACGGGAATGAGCCCAGCGGAATTGGTGATGAGGCAATAGCCATTGACTCCCTATGAGGTGGCTATGCATGATGTCGATAGGTGATGTCCTGCAGCGCATAGATTAATGCATAACAAGCAAGAGATGATCGAGTAGGCCATCGACAGTTTGGCTAAGACATCTCACCACATGAAGAAGTATGCGGATGCTGGTAGGTGGTCATTGAAGTTTAATGTGGGAGACAGTTTTGCTGAAGCTAACGCCTCAACTATGGAAGAAAATTAGTAGTAAAGCAGTACATCAAAGCCGAGTTCTAAAATTTGATGGCCCTTTTGAGGTAATGAAAAGGGTAGGCCATGTAGCTTACAAGCTTAAGCTATCAGAGAGGTTAAAGGTTCATCCAACCTTTCACGTGAGCTTCTTAAGCCCTTTCATGAAGTTTTGGCTGATACTAGGCACCAACAGCCAAATGTGCTCCTTCAGTGATTTGTAAATAGTTTGACAAGGAAGTGAAGAAAATTCTTGATCATAGAATTATATGGTAAAGCCAAAAAAAAAAAATCAGAGAACGGACTATCTGGTTCAATGGAAAGGCAATAGCAAGGCGAATGCTACTTAGGAAAAGAAAGCTACATTGTGGCAATTTGAGAAGCAAGTGAAGGAGTATCTTGACACCCTTCCAACGAGGACATCGAACTCTTCCAAAGGGGGTTTGTTACACCTTTGATACATGCGCTGTGCTAAGGCTTGGATGGGGTAATAGTGGTGCATGCCAACGAGAAGCACACGAGTGAACGCTTAAGAAAGGTGTAGAGATGTTGCGTGGCGTAATAAGGGCATTGATGTGCGAGGTTAAACACAAGGCAATGTGAACACTAACATTAAGGGATGTGTAATGCAAAGCAGTAATATGCACGCACGGATAGCAAGTGTAGTATGACACGCGCTTGGAGATGGGTGTGACACAGTGGAATAACGTGCACGCATGGGTAGCGAGCGTGATATGTGGAGTGCAAATAGGAGTTGGGAGTGACACAGCGATTCAATGAGCATGTTGGGGCAACGTAGCACATAACACTAGCACAAGCACACATGCAAGCTAGGATGCTTGTAAGGCAAGAAGCACTCACATAGACAGTGCACAACAATGCAACAACATGGCGTGCAACATCGGTTTATGGTGCAACTTGGTGGTGTTAATGGGCATAAGTCATGGCAAATATCCAAAGGGATATAGGCTGCTAAAATCAAGGAAGTAATAGGCAAGTGGGCTGGAATACATTTCCTAGAGTGTAGGAAGTGGTGGCACAAGGTGTGGGCTGCACTTCCTACTAACTTGGTGGTTGGATAGGCATAACTACATCCTTAAAATATAGGGGCAAAAATAAGAGAACATGGGTAGTAGCTTCATGAAGTTATTTCCCATGATCAAGGCCATGAACTCCACTCATGGATAGTAGGGGATGCGTGTGGCAGCATAGGACCACACCATAACACTTAGTAGTTGGGGTTGTCAGCTAAATGGACCATTTGGCGCATAGCCAATGGAAATAGGATCTAACAACTAGGGGTGTTGGTTGGTTTTGCCCTATAAATAGTACCAAGAAGGTGGGCTAGAAACACACATAAGAGAAGCAAGAATAGAGTGCTTACTCTATAAAGGCAAACACTTATTAAAAGGAGTAATCAGAGTGAGTGTGGATGTTTCCAGCACCCAAGCTTGGGGCGGATGGTAATATTTTCTTTTGAGGTAATAAAAAGAGAGTTGGAAGTCGATGCTTCCATAAAACATCTTCGTGCAATCGAAAAATTTATGGGTGCTCTATGCATACTTTCGAGTGGTAACCTCCAAAGTAGTTTGTCGAGTAGCTGGCTAAGTGTGTCTTAGCGCTATCACAAGGCAATCCAGTTAGCAAGAAAAAATCCTATGACAATAAGCCACTATCAATCATGTTGGTGATGGTTATGACCACTCTTCTACTAGCATATTTAATATAAGAAATTATTATAATTTATATCACTTATATTTTAGTCTCTTTGCTCAAATTTGATTTTGAAAATCGATTCAATTAATGGTATGTTTATAACTTTTAGTTGGATAACAATTTTAAAACTCAGTGACAATCATACATTGTATAACTATTTTTTTTTCATAACACAATGATCTTAGGCAATTTACAATTACTTTCTTGGTTTTGCAAAAAAAAATAATAAAATAAAATAACAGAGGTAATAACCCAAAGATTTGATAGAAAGGTTAATTTCCAAATTCCACGAAATTTTGAATAGTTTTATAAAGGGTCGATTCCGTCACACCCACAGTCGTTAGATCAATCTTATAGTCCACATTTTGTACATGGAATGTGCAGGGGTATTATTCTTCTGGCTGGAGCCCAAAAATCTTTTGTGAAATATATACAATTTAGTTAAACTGTAACGAGCACGGAATCACTTTAATGATAATGTCTAATATTCATTTTTTTTATTATTTATACGTTTATTTATACATTAAAATATTTAGGTATATGATTGTTTGAGCAGGTTATTGGATATGACACTATTTGATATTAATACTTGACTTATATATATAGTTGTTAGAGTAGAAGAAAATTGTGTCATTTTTAATTGCTTTCATCATATTTCAGAGAATTCACTAGCATTACCATTTTTATCTATTCAAAATCCATGAAGCATATAAGCATATTTTATATCATAATGAACATTTTATTTACAGAAAACACATTACTTGTAATTTTACATTATACTTATCTTAAAATAAAATCTAAGATTAAAAAATAAAATAAAATAAAATAAGGAAATTTGAGTTGCTTTGTACATGCCTTTTTAAGGGAATTTATGGTTTTGGAGTGGTGAACAACGCCAATGTTTTTGAAAGTTCTGGATGTATGCAGTTATAAGAAATATAATAGTAAACTGTAGAGTAAATCGGCACAGGAGGATTTTTACGTGGTTCAGTTATGAAACCCACATCCATAGACAGCTATAGAGCTGCAATTCACTAAGTTCTTGTTTGTACAATCTTAAGAATCTTTTACAATGCTGACTCACTCTCACACACTAACCTAATCTTTGTAAAACAAAATCCCACCAAGATCTTAAACTCTAGTGACACTGCCTACTCTCTGTCACAGATAACTTAACAACATACTGTTAAGTTATACATAACAACGATGTCTGACACTGAATTACATAAAAACTTAAGTCGCAAGTTCTCTCAAGTGTCTACTAACTCACATAAACCTAAACAACAATTCATGTACGATTATAATCTCTCATACATCAATGAAACACTCATAAAATCAAATCAAAAAGACATTCCTATGTGCGTTGAAGCTCTCCTCTTTAATTCTTGGAATGCCAAAACCTAAACTCACATAACACACCACCCTCTTTTGTTATGAAAATATAACGGTATATATAGTGGTATGCCTAGACAAAATCTCCTTAGAATCTTGTAAAAATTCTAATAAAAATCACATTAGGATAAGGAGAAATATAATAGGAATAGATTTAATTAAAATCCTAAAGGATTTAGGACACAAATAAATATTTTCCTATTTTAATTATAATACAAGAAACAATATCCTAATCTAATGAGATATTTATTATAAATCAAATACTTCCTAAAATATACTTCTAGAAATAGTAAAATAAGAATCAAAATAATATTCTTGTTTTATTACAAGTTGGACAAAATATCATGTGCATGGCACATGCGCGTTGACACCAACAATCTCCTCTTTTTTGGCAACTTGTGATGAAAACACTAAGTTGTTATTGATCAAAGAAAATCATACATGATAAGTCATACATACCATAAGCTATCATAATATAGCAAACAGAAAATATCATGTGTAAAGAAATAACCAGTGTGTTGTTACAAATCTCATAACAGAACACTGTCAAAATATGTATATCCTGCAAACAAAATGAAGTTTGACAAACTTGTCAAACAATAATGCAATCAGATCACGATCAGAGCAATCCATTCATCAAAGCAAGATAGCAAATCAAGATAAGTAATAACACACTTCTTAAATCTACCGGCCTTCACTTTGTACCGTTTGGCAATAGTAGTGGGAGTAGGTTGCTCAGAAGCCACATGTGCAGGTTGCTCTTCAGCTATCTCAGAGGAGGTGGCAGTAACTTTAGAATCTCCTTATCAAGTCTTTCTGAACTGGTTTCTGTTGTGGGTAACTCAACAGCAGGTTGCTAAGAAGGAACCAGTAACTCTTCTATAAGAGTAGGTAGTGGAGATGTGGCTGGTGCAGTTGTTTCTTCAGCAGGAGGGGGTGCCCATGTGTATTTAGCAGGTGATGAGGTTGGAGCTTCATGTGGTGGTGACTGTGTTGATGGTGGAGAGGCATGATGCTTTGCTTTAAGAACTGGAGAAACATGAGGTTCATTCTCAACAAGTGGTGAAGGCAAGTTCATCTCAGATTTTGCTTGTGTTGGTTCATCTGACAAAGATTCATCCCTCAGTTCTGGAGCTGTTGATTCAATTTTCTGCTTTCGCTTGTCAGATGGTTTCTTCACCAATTTGGGCTTCTTCTTTGCTTTCAGTCTTTTAGCAGTTGTCTTGAATTTCCTTTTCTTCTACTTCTTTTCTGCTGTTATGTTTGTCTTAACAGTAGTTTGTGCAACTTGTCCTGCTGCAGGCATTTGCTCAGCTTCTGTAGGTAGTGGGGCATTTGGTTCTGGTATTTGCTCAGCTGACTTCTCAGGAACCACATTGTCAGTTTCCATTGGCTATGGCTCTTCTGTAGTACTAGAGTGTATTATTAGCTTTGCCTTCAAAGCATGCTGTGTTGCTTTGATGTCTTTCAAATCCTGCACAATTTCTGTCAAAGCAGAATTTATCAAAGCAAGTTGTTCCTCTATATTTTTTGTTTGATTTTTCCTCGCTCTCTTTGGCTTTGGCTCTAGTGCAGGTAAGTCAGTCTTATCATGCAATCGAAGTAGAAAGCCCGCTGTAATAGATTTTGACAAAATTTTAGTATGTTCCTTAGAACTTATAGGAATACTATTCTATGCTAAAATTCTTTTAATCAAGCAAGGAAACACAAGCAAGTGATAGTCAGAGTTGTATGGACTTATCTGAACAATCATCCTATAAGCTCGCAAGCAAAAATTAATAGGTCGATTGGTGCCCAAACAGTACAAAAATTTCACTCTATCCTCTTGAACTTGATTTTGGTGAGAAGAGGGAAGCCAATTGAATTGTGCAATCTTATGCAGCACCCTATACTTCTTTCTAAGGTATTGCTGGTCAATACCATCCCTTAGGTTCCAATCAACATCTGATCTACTAGTCAATTCCTTAATTGCTACACCCATATCAAAATTCTCATCTAAAGAGTGCAAACTGCCTATAGGAATATCCAGAAATGTGCTTATGACATTCAGAGAGAATTTCACAAACTTTTCTCTACAATAAACCTTGTGATAATGAAAGCTTTTCGGATCATCAATGGCAGTAGAGATATTTGCATAGAATTCTTGAATTAAAGACTTCACAGGGGTCCAATATATAGACTCAAGAAGACACTCAAACCATAGCTGTTGAAGTCTGTAAGCTTTACCGGTCTTTTCATCTGCAACTTCCTTTGTGAAGTTTATTTCACGAATTTCTGCTTGATGGCTGCTGTGAGGAACTTATTGTACTTTGGCTTCACCTTGTCTTTCATCTTCTTCACGGGAATCTGTTCATCTTCGCTCATGGCCGGATCAATAGAAATCTCTGTATGAGGCTGCTGTGAAGGAGATGACTATTCACTGTTGTCACTGTCATAACCAGAGTCATTCTGTGAAGATGAAGAACTGTTGGACTTTGAGGTCTCAGGTGTGGTCGCTATTGTTAGGGTTTCAGGTCTACAACAATTTCTCAGAATAGGGAGAGAGAAGCAAGACGAGGGATAGTTGGAGAAACTGTTGAATGGGTATGGAATGAACAGGAGAAACCCTAACTTAATTTCGTAATATACTTAGACAAAAAATTGTTTTTAACAAAATTTAATATTAATTCCTTTTCCAAAATAGTAGTTCCTTTTCTAAAATACTTTAATAACTGTCATTAATGAATAGAAATTCAAATTTTGATTTCCATTAGACTAAGGAGTTCTAATAGAGTTAGGATTCCCACCACTGAAACTTCTCCCCCTCAATTAATACAGCTGACATGGCACTTTGACACATAAACACATAATAAAAGTCAAATTTTGGATTGGCACAAAGAGCATCATATGTTATAAAAAACGTAACAAGAAACAATTAACAATAACATAACAACAATATCTGGACACCATATGAATCATTCTAAGAAAACATATTTCAGAGCTATTTTATTTACTTTTATCACTTAATTCAATTGAGTGATCAACTTGAGCATGCTTCTTACACACACAAAAGTTAGTCTTAATGTAACTTTTCTAAATAAATACAGTAGCTTTCACACAGGTATAGAGGTAGCCCTTTTCCATTTGAGTGGGTGATCTCAACATATTTTTTAGATACAATGAAGTTACGCTCAATGGATGGCTTTCACACATCATATACTGGTAGCCCTCTCTGTATTTTTTATTTTAAACCAGTATTTTATTATTCACACAATTTTTATATTACAGCTCTCACATGCTAAATTAGAAGAAAACTTATGATATTACATATACAAATAACATAACAGTAAGCAATGTTTATTCATAAAACTGACAGATGCCTAAGGCTTTTCTTAGATTTTTAAATCTTGTTGTATCCAATGCCTTAGTGAACAAGTCAGCCAATTATCTGTTAGTGGAGATGTGTTCAATATATATCACCTTAAACTCTACAAGTTTCCTTATAAAATGGTATCTTATGTCAACGTGTTTTGTTCTATAATGCTAAACAGGATTTTTGAAAATATTTATAGCACTATTATTATCACAAAACACAGTTATATGCTTTTGTTCAATACCATAATCACTCAATATTTGCTTCATCCACAATAGTTGTGTGCAACAACTCCCTACTGCTATGTATTCAGCTTCAGCAGTAGACAGAGAAATAGAATTCTGCTTTTTGTTATGCCATGAGACTAAGTTAGTACCAAGATAAAAACACCCTCCTGATGTGCTTTTTCTATCATCTGTATTTCCTGCCTAATCAGCATCACTAAACCCTCCAAGATAATCATTTTTATCTTTAGAAAACCATATACCATAATCATGGGTTCCATGTACATACCTGATGATTCTTTTAGTCACTGACAAATGTGATTCTTTGGGATTTGCTCGAAATCTTGCACAAAGTCCTACACTGAAGCACAAGTTTGGTCTGCTTGCTGTGAGGTATAACAAACTGCCAATGATACTTCTATACAAACTTACATCAACCTCTTTTTCTGCATTGTCTTTTAAAAGTTTCAAATTAGTACTGATAGGAGTTTTCATTGGCTTTAATTTTTCAAGCCCAAATTTCTTTACAAGATTTTTAGCATATTTTGATTGAGATATAAATATCCCATCATTCATTT
Source organism: Boswellia sacra (assembly GCA_013180625.2). Taxonomy (NCBI): domain Eukaryota; kingdom Viridiplantae; phylum Streptophyta; class Magnoliopsida; order Sapindales; family Burseraceae; genus Boswellia; species Boswellia sacra. The sequence continues at coordinate 37,509 of SNVD02010337.1, read as the reverse complement.
GCTTAACCTGCAATCCAAGAAAGAAATTTAATTCTCCTACCATGCTCATCTCAAACTCTTTATGCATAAACTTAACAAACTCATTAGTTTTGCTTTTGTTAGTTGATCCAAATACAATGTCATCCATATATATTTGAGCAACATTAAAATAGTTAGATGCATGTTTGATAAACAAAGTCTTATCATTGCTACCTCTTTTATATCCTCTGTTGATCAAAAAATTTATCAACCTTTCATACCAAGCTCTGGGAGCTTGTTTCAAACCTATAAAGCTTTGTGCAATTTGTACACAAAATCAAGATGTTTAGGATCTTCAAAACCCTTAGGCTGTTCAACAAAGACTTCTTCATTAAGATAACTATTTAAAAATGCTGTTTTAGCATCCATTTGGTACAACTTAAAATCAAGCAAACAAGCAATTGCCAGTAGTAATCTGATTGACTCAAGTCTAGCCACTGGTGTAAAGGTTTCATCAAAGTTTATGCCTTCTAATTGTGTGTAACCTTGTGCAACTAGCCTAGCTTTATTTCTTACTACTTGGCAACTTTCATTAGTTTTATTTTTGAATATCCATTTAGTACCAATGACATTTGCATTTTCTAGCCCAGGAACTAATTCCCATACTTTATTTCTTTTAAACTAATTAAGTTCATCTTGCATGGCTTGAATCCAAACATCTTCTTTTAAGGCTTCTTTAACATTTTTTGGTTCAACTAAAGAAACATAATATACAAATCTTACCTGATTTCTTATCTTGCTTCGAGTCTTCATCATGCCATCTGGTGTTTCAATGATAGAACTTGTTGGATGTGCCTTCTGAATCCATGTGGGTGGATCTTTTCTTTCATCTTCATTCCTGATTGAATTTTTGTTCAAATATAAGTTGTCAGTTGTTCCCGTTACATCGGGCGTAACCACAGTTATTTCCTCTTTCATAACAAAGTCATCTTTATTACTGTTACTGTCAGAATCTGATTTTTCTGTTTCTTCTGTAAAGCTGATTATGTTTTCCTCTTGTGAGTACTTTGCATAATCATCCAGATTATCAAATACTACGTTTGCAGATTCCATGACTGCCGCAGTTCTCATATTGTAAACTCGAAATGCTTTGTTGTTTTGTGCATACTCCACAAAGACTCTTTCATCACTTCTCGGATCTAATTTTCTTAACTGCTCTTTGTCATTTAAGATGTAACACCTACATCCAAAAACATGAAAATATTTCAAATTCGGTTTTCTTCCTTTAAAAATTTCATAAGGTGTCTAGTTAGTACCAGGTCTTAGAAAAACTCTATTTGAAATATAACAAGCAGTGCTTATTGCGTCAGCCTATAGCCTTTTGGTCAACTTCTTACTATTGAGCATTACTCTAACCATCTCTTAAAGAGTTCTATTCTTTCTTTCCACAATGCCATTCTGTTCAGAGGTTTTGGGAGTTGAAAATTCATGATCAATTCCATGATATTTGCAAAAATCAGCATAGCTAACGTTTTCAAACTCCTTTCCATGATCACTTCTTATCCTCACAATCCTTCCAATGTTCTTTTTTTTGCTCATTTTTAAGCTTAACACAAATATTCCTGAAAACTTCAAAAGTGCCAGATTTTTCTTTAATAAAGTCAACCCAAGTATATCTAGAGAAATCATCCACACAAACAAATATGTATCTCTTACCTATAATGCTTTCAATTTGCATAAGACCCATAAGATCCATGTGAAGCAAATCAAGTTTTTTGGAGGTGCTAAGATATGGATTTGATTTGTGTGAACTTCTAATTTGTTTTCTCATTTGACATGGTCCACAAATTTCATTAACTTTCTTATTAAGTTTAGGAACTCCTTTTACAGCACCTAACTTAGTTAATTTAACCAAGTCTTTATAATTTAAGTGTCCTAATTTTTGATGCCACAATTCTAAATCCGAAATCCTAGCTTGAAATGCAATATTTACCAAATAACAATTATCCAAAGATCTATTACCTTCTAGAGTGCATTTACCAAAATTATCTAAGACCATGCATTTGTTTTGTATGAAATTAACAATATACTTGTCATCACATATCTGACTAATACTAATAAGATTAGCTTTTAAACCTTCAACCAATAAGATATTTTGAAAGTTAGGTAGGCCTTTGAAATTCAAAGTACTTTTACTAATGATCTTACTCTTTGCTCCATCCTTATAGGTGACATTACCATCCCTGCATGCTTTAAAATCTGTTAAAAACTGTTTATTTCCAGTCATGTGCCTTGAACAACCATTGTCAAAATACCACAAATCATTAGATGATTGGTTAAGAGCAGTAAGAGCAACATGGCATATTGTCTTGTCTTTCTTAACCCACTGCAGTTGTGATTTTGGTAACAGTTTGAACTGTTTTGATCTTTTGTATAAAAGATTCAACAATTTAAAACACCAAGGCCTAATATGTCCCTTTTTACTACAAAAATAACAAATTGGAATGAATTTCCTTACCTTTTCAGGACTGGATTTGAAAGAACTCAGAGGAGAAACAAATGTTTCATTACTCTTTGAACTAGGATTTGACCTTAAAGATTTAAGTTTAGAATTTTTACCTAATGTTGAAGGTTTTGCAAAACCTATTTTTGATGAAGATGCAATATTACTTTCTGTATATCCTAATCCATGTTTGTTGGAGTTGTCTCTTCCAAGAATCAAAACTTGATCAAGTTTGACTGCCTCAATTTTGAGTTGATCAATATACCTTTTGCTTTCAATTAGTTCTTTTGTAATTTTCTCAATATGTGTTGTTTTGTTTGTCAAAACAATCTCCAGTTCTGTGATATGGTTTTCAGCATAAGATTTTTCACATTCCAGCACTTCAATCTCCTTCTTCAAGTTTTTGATTTCTTCTTTATGACTCAGCCATTCTCCATAGAGTGCATTGTATGTTTCTTGCAACTTTTCATAGTATTCTAGCCCTTCTTCTTCATCTGAATGATCAATACTAGTTCTGCACTTTTCTGTTATGTCAGACATAACTGCTTTCCCTTTATCAGCTGCAGATGCAGTAACTGCAACAAAATTACTCATGCAATCTTGATCTTTTGAATTTGATTCTGATTCATTACTCCAAGTAGCTGTCAGCCCTTTGTTCTTATTCTTGAGATTAGCACATTTAGATTGAATATGCCAATAACCAGAACATTCATAACACTGAATCTGCCCTTTTTTATCATGTTGTTTTGACTTCTTCTTGTCATTCTCCTTGTTGAACTTCCTGAACTTGTCTTCGTTTGAGTTTGATGGCTTTCTTTGATTCTCTTTCCTGAAATTTCTTTTCATGAACTTGACATAATTTCTTGTTAGAAAAGCAATCTGTTCAGAATCAGTTTCATCAAGTTCATCATTATTTTTCTCATCAGATTTTTCAGTTTTAACATTGAATGCAATGCTCTTTCCTTTTTGCTTTCTAGTACTCTGATTTATTTCAAAGTTTTGGAGAATGCCAATCAGTTCATCAACCCTCATCTCATCAGTGTTTTTAACTTCCTCAATGGCTGAAATTTTAGGTTAAAATTTATTTGGGACAGACCTAATTATTTTGCTAACAATTTCTGCATCAGTGAAAGTTTTTCTAAGCATGTATGTTGAATTTGTGATATGACATATTTTAGAGTAAAACTCAGAAATTGATTCATCCTCATGCATCATTAAAGTTTCAAATTAAGAATTAAGTCTCATTGATTTAGATCTTTTAACAGATGCGATACCTTCATGTTTTACCTCAAGTATGTCCCATGCTTCTTTGGCTACTTTGCATCTAGAAATCTATTCGAAATTGTTTAAGTCTACTGCTACAAAAATTGCATTAAGAGCCTTTGAATTCCAGCTGGAACGTCAATATTCTTCATCAGGTCATTCATCCTCAGGTTTGCGTTCGGAATCACCAAAAGCATACAACTTTGTTGGCGGTGTCCATCCTTTAAGTACACTGGTCCATGCCCTGTCATCAAGAGTTTGATACACATCATCATTCTTACCTTCCAATATGGATAATTACCATCATCCAAGGGTAGATGGTTGTGCTCTGGATCCTCTATTGCGAATAAACTCCATTCTTCCAGGTCGATCTGATCGTTTTCTTCACTTGTCTATCAGTGAACTTGCTCTGATACTAATTGAAAATTCTGAAAGTATGCAATTATAAGAAATATATCAGTAAACTGTAAAGTAAATTGGCATAGGAGGATTTTTACGTGGTTCGGTTAGAAAACCTACATCCACGGATAGCTATAGAGCTGCAATTCACTAAGTTCTTATTTGTACATTTTTTAGGATCTTTTACAGTGCTTACTCACTCTCACACACTGACCTAATATTTGTAAAACAAAATCTCGTCAATATCTTAAACTCTAGTGACACTGCCCACTCTCTGTCACAGATAACTTAACAACATACTGTTAAGTTATACATAACAACGATATCTGACACTGAATTACATAAACACTTAACTCGCAAGTTCTGTCAAGTGTCTACTAACTCACACAGACCTAAACAACAATTCATGTACGATTATAATCTCTCCTACATGAATGAAACACTCATAAAATCAAATCAAAGAGATATTCCTATGTGCTTTGAAGCTCTCCTCTTTAATTCTTGGAATGCTGAAACCTAAACTCACACAACACATCACCCTCTTTTGTTATGAAAATATAACGGTACATATAGTGGTCTGCCTAGACAAAATCTCCTTAGAATCTTGTAAAAATTATAATAAAAATCACATTAGGATAAGGAGAAATATAATAGGAATAGATTTAATTAAACTCCTAAAGGATTTAGGACACAAATAAATATTCTCCTATTTTAATTAGGATACAAGAAACAATATCCTAATCTAAAAATATTCTCCTATTATAAATCAAATACTTCCTAAAATATACTTCTAGAAACAGTAAAATAAGAATCAAAATAATATTCTTGTTTTATTACAAGTTGGATAAAATATCATATGCATGGCAAATGCACGTTGACACCAATAGTTTTCTTCAGGCAGGTAGAAGAGTGCAAAAAAAAAAAAAAAAAAAAGGCAAAAAAATTTAACAATTGTGGACAAACGTATTAACAGTGTCACCCACTGTCATAGTTTCTAGAATATCACATTTGTAAGATTACTAATAAATTTATTAACAATTTTGTTAAGATTAATACTATTACTCCAAATAATTATCCCAAAATTTAAATATTCTTCTAAATACTATGAAAAGACGTAATCTTATTCTAAATTGTTTGTGAAATGACGTGATATTATCATACAAGTTGAATCTAAGGCAAAAACAAAAATTTATTGTGAATTATGAATTAGTCTCTGCACTCATTCAAGACATGGCTAAATGCTTTAATAAAAGTACAAATTCCTAATTAAGTCGGAATAAAGTGCACAGGCCCAGCATCTTCATAGTCATCTTTGCAGCTGATGTTAAAAAAAAAAAAAGAAAAAAGAAAAAGCTTCATGTTAAGAGTCTTAAATAAAATTAAAAAAACAAATGAGATGCTTTAGTATTTGGGCATTCAATAATAACAGGGGGTCCGTAATAAAAACAACTACTGCAACAGTTATGAGAACTTAGTTGTGATATTGTTTTCTAAATGCCTGCTTAAAATGAGTTCCCATCAAAACACAAGCTCCAACGCGGTTCCCAAAATCTTCCCTTATTCGTTCTTATACCTCAATGTCATTGTTAGCTCAGCAAAATAGTTGTCCAACGGTGTTATAGAACCTTTAATTCTACAATGATTAGATTACAATCTGCAAGTTGCAGTTTTTACCTCTTTCAAGTACCCTTAAAACATTGCTAGTAAACATTTCCAACACATGTACTCCCAGTGGGATTAGAATTAACCTTAATCTATATAAGGACAAGCATAACATAGAAGACAACTAAACTAATAATAACATAAATATGAATAAAACATTATTTGATCAAATGTGAATAAACAACTTAACCCACAATGGCTTAGCCCAAGTGGCAAGAGGTAACCAAGGATTGAGCACAAAAGCTTATCCGAGGTAAGTGGGAGACTGGGAAACTATAAAAGTAGGTTTTGTGGTCGCACTATTATATCCTAAGGATTAGTTGTGATGCATGTAAGATAACTGAGATACTCCGGTTACCAAAAAAAGAAAAATGATATACAAGTTCTTTGAAAGTTTGTAATAATTATTAATATTTACAAAATTATTAATACTTACAAAATGGAGATCATTCTAAGAAAGATTATTAACCCTCTTTAAAAGGTAGTGTGCCTTATGCTCTTTTTTTTTTTTTTTTTGCCTTCTATTTGGTACTTCCTCTATATATAAATTAACTACTTCAACAACTAGAAGTCTTATCTTTTGAATCCAATTTTTAGTATGGAAGCTATTAGGCTATATCGATTATAGATCATGATAATCTTCCCCTGCTTGAATTTATGGTATTTGTTCTGATATATATATTTCTTAGCTTTAGTACTTTTGAAGGATTGTAATCCCTTTTTTTTGGTTTGTGTTTCTCAAATTTTTGGATTTGTACTTCTCTTGATTTATTACTTCCTTACCATTTATATTAGGTCGTATGCTTGTTTAATCTCTTTTGTTTCTGGGAGAAGATGAATTTATATTCTTTATTATCTATCCATTTTGAATTTCACTCTCAAGATCGATATGCTTCTATAAGTAAAATATACATTATTTTAATAATATCCCGGTAACCTATGCATGAATTTTGTTAAAAAAATATTTTATACCTGCAGCTGGATGTCGAGTGGTCGACATAGTTTACCAGCTATATTTATACTTGAAAGTTCTTCAGATAGATGTCGACATAATGAGTTCAATAATAAGAAATTAGCGTACTTCAAATAATTAATTTGTTTCTCGAGTGTTCCTAGCCAGCTAGATTCGCTCAATTTTTTGCCTGTTATCATTATAGAATAAGAAATTCTCAGCTTAGACTAAGGTATCACCTTATTATGTAAATTATTTGATAATGTGTTTGGTTAATTATATTTTATCATATATTAACATATACAAGTATATACGATTTAGTTTTCAGCTCTACTTTAATTCCTCTCTTTTACTTTTCACAGCCTTTCTTCATCAGATTATTATTATTTTTTTTTTTAGTAATTACTCGTTAAACAGACTTACGAAATCTATCTCACAGAAATTTTTCTCATTAGAATGAGAATATCTTTTATTTTAATAACTCGTGAAGATTTGTCAAAATTTAATTGGACGAATTAATTTACAAGTCAACAAAGTTATTTGATGAGTTAGCCTTAAAAAAAAATTCTTAGAAACTTTGAATACAAACTATAATAACATTATTTATTTATTCATTTTTCATTACCTTTTATTAAATACTTTGATTTTATATATTCACTTATTTAATCATTTTGTGATATGTTAATTTGTATATTTATATACAAATTTTATAATAAATATTATTAATAGTAGTGTTAGAGTTACAATTCAAATACAACCCAAAATCTATAACCTATTGAAGAAGAAAAAAATGAAATCGATTGAGGAAAGTTACATTTTAGTATGAATTTATAGCTTAAACTGTCATATAAGTAGATTTTGTGTCGTATTTAAATTGTAAGTTTAATATTATTATTTATTAATTGCTTGAATTGCTTGCCGTATTATGAACGACATGCATACAGCAAAGCAGACCATTGATTATGATACTGGTATGTAATCCAAGTGGAGAGCAAGCAAGCATTTGGGAAAGCAACAGCAGTGAGAGAAAATATATAATATTGCTTATTTTTACAGTTATAGCGTTGTTACAGGACATAAATATTTAATTGAATAAAGATATTCAATTTTGTGTTTGTACCGAGGCATATTCTGAGCATACATATGTATAAGATCCTGTCAAAATAATTTTTTTTCTTAAAATTGAGTTAATAATTAGTAAGCTCTTTTCATCATCATTGCAAGACATTGACTTTTTGTTTCACACATTTAAATTCATGTATTTTAAATTTATTTCATCATCTCTCGATTGAGGCCACGAAACCATTGCATCATCTATATATGTATAAACTCTCTCCCTCATTTTTTTTTCATTTACTTGGAATCAATTTTTAGTGGGTGAACAAGTTTGGTCTCTCCCGTGTATTACATGACACTGCAGACATCTTTCACATTTATTATAAATGTCACTCTTCGTTTAGCTTTCATTGTGGTATACCATCATTCGAAAACGATCACCAATTAATATCATGATTAGGTAACTAAGTACTTATATTTAATTAGTTTCTTTAATTCATCTAATAAATCAACTTCTATGTATCTTTCTCCCTCTCTCCCAGGTGCTTTAATAAACGATTAGGGATGGAAATTAATGGCATCTGAACTTTGAAGGTGAGTCCTCTCTACTTCTATCTGATGCGTTCGAAACTAGCAAGTATACTAGTCGCACAAGTAATAAAGTGATGAGTAAGATATCGTTCCCACGAGGATTGATTCTAATTGAATTTGTTATTCGAAAGCAACAATAAACTAAATGAGGGGGGTTTTGTTGATTGATTAACTAGATGAAATATTAATGCAAGTAAAGAATAACACAATACAAATTAAAACAGATTGAAAAATCAATGAGAGAAACCTGGTTAAGGGATCCTTCTCTACCACAAGATATGGATTTGCGAATTAATTGTAGAATTGTCATCCAATTACACCATTGAAATTATCAACCGTAGATAACAACAAGCTCTGTTATCCCAATCTTTCCTTACTTTGTTGTTAAATAAAACAGGCTCTTTATTTAATCTCTATCCATTAAACAACCTAGAACAAGCTCTCTAAATTTAATTCAATGGATGCATTACGATAAGAAAGATAGGTTGATCTAAGCAATAAACACACAAGCTCGGATTATTTAACTTAGGTTGTATTCTCCAATTGCAATCTCTGATCACAATTTTGCTACTAAGGATTAGAAATTCAAGACAATTACGGATCAAGATTTCTACTCTAGCAATAGACAACAACCAGATTATATTCAGTTGGCCATTCCAAATACAATCAGCAAGCAATCATAAGCATTAGATATGGGAAAATACAAGCAACTTCAATTAGAGAATTGGATAACAACTTCTTGCACAATCAACTTACAAAAACCATATCAGGGGCTTTGAAATCACCCTCAACCAATTCAGATTCAGTTACACATGTTTAAGAACGTGGTAAATACAATACAACATGGAGACATTCCAGAAAATGAAAGGGAAGGGAAAAACTTAGCAAATTTGATGTAATTCTCTTTGGATTGTAGTTCTTCCTCTTTCCAAGCTTCCTTTCTCCTTCAAGAACTCCAAGAGATGAAAAGAATTCCAGAGCTGAAGCCTCCACCACGTTCTCCCCTCTTCAAGTTATGAAAATAAAACCCTAAAATGTGTTTAAATACTCTGCTACAGTAACTTGCTACAGTGCCCCGTATTTAATAACATGCTACAGTGATATATAGAATTACAAATATACATTTCTCATACCATTTTTATCACAACTTTCGGTACACTACATAAATTCGTGAACCGTAAATTTCTCCAGAAAATAGACTTCGAGAGCTTTTCAATGGTATATAGCATGTTATCCGGTTAATTGTATATCGATACAATCAACTCCAAGAAATTGGTTGACTAGCAGAGGTGAAAATGAAGGGTTTTACTCCAATTTTGTGTAAGTTCTCCAAAACTCCTACAAACATCAAAAACCACACAAAAACATAAAAATACCAAGGAATATAGCAAAGAAACATGGACGAATTGATATGAAAATGATATATAAATAGACACTTATCAAATTCCCCCACACTTAGACTTTGCTAGTCCTCGAGCAACTACGACAATATGAAATAAAACTAAACCGAAACAGAATCAACAAAAAAATTAAAACACACAAATGCTTTATCTTGCAAATAGGCCTCAAAGATTGTACTTAATTATAACCCAAGGAAAACTTCAAAATAATGCACTTGATCAAGAATTTCATCTCAAAGATTAGTTTCGCTTCACTTCAATTCCTCAAGTGTGTGTGTGTAGAGCCATTCTCACCTAATCACTTGTAACCCGGATGAGTTTATGCATAAAAATGAATCATATTTAATATTGAAGATGTGTGTATAAATGAACTCCATAGGCCTGCTTTTCAAGTCACTCTCCACTAATGTAGACATGCACAACACCAAGGATCAAGTAGGACTTTATTAAGCTTGTAACGTTTGGCTTGGGTGAAGGTATGATAAAGGATAATAATTTGGCTCAAATCACCCACAAACACATAAATCATTCAAGACTATGTAGAGCTCAACCCTATAACACAACTTCATTTCAATTCACCAGGTTACTCCCCCAAACTTATTTAGAACACTCAATCTTTTTTTTTTTTTTTGCAGAAAACAAAAGAAAACTACACCCCCACACTTTGTTGTTTCATTCTTTTTAAGAACACTTAAGGGTATAGATCTCTTATTCTTCTTCTTTTGTTCTTTTTTTTTTTTTTTCTTTTTTTTTTTTTACTAGACTTCCCCTCCCCCACACTTAAACAACACATTGTCCTTAATGTGTAAGTACGTGGACGATAAGTACAGATTCGCTTTTTTTTTCTTTTTTTTTTTTACAAACACAATAGGACTCACTTGCATTGCTCATGACACATCCCAACCTCCTCTAATTTCCCAAAACTAGAACATAGCTCAAAATTTAATTGTGAATGATCTACATGCTCATAGGTAAGGGATAAACTGTTTGGAACAAATTCATTTGAGGTTAGGAAATCTTTTAGTGAGTTAACAAAGAAAAAGGCTTACAAAGGCTCAAAGGGGTAACTAGGGATCAATTTCAGTCAAGGTTGGCTATTAAGGCTCAAACGGTCCAAAGATGGCCTAAATCATTTCCCCAATGTTGCACAGTCTAGGATTTCGCCTCGAGTGACCATCAAACAAGTTCTAGAATTCATTGAAATCTGAAGAAACATTTAAATTACATAAACTTTCTCTAAGTGAACAAATAACTCAGTGATAATAGCTCAGTGCTCAATGTTGTGCAAGGAATCAAAAGCAAAGCGAAAACCAATAAACATTTCAAGCACACAGATCCATGCATCATTTATCATTTTCCAAGAGTTATTCTTAATTCAATCATTATCTTATCATCGACCCACAAAATGCAAGAAAAGAGGTACGTGGCGTTGTTACACCTGAGTCAAGATTGTATATTTCAACAATCCTTAGGACCAGTAGCCCGCAGACTTAAGGTTTCCAGCCTATATACCTTTATTATGAAAGAACAAAACAAGATACAAGACACTTCAAACAACATGAAATAAACAAACTACAGATTTATGTCGAGAGAATGCGTTTCAAGGGTTAAAGAAACCCCATATTCTGCCATTCTCAGGTTTTTCCACAATTTTTTTTTAATCAAAACTGATAAAGACAAAATCACATAACAACTCTAAATTACACGAAACTAAACTTACTCATAAAATAACAAAGTCCAATAAACCAGCAAACAAAAACAAGTCAGTTAGAATGGGTCTAAAAAGTTTAGAAGTTAGCCTCCTTATTCAGCCATTCTGGATTAAAGAGATCCAGAATGCGTTTCAAGAGGACTTAAATTTTTTAAGCCACCACTCTAAAAACCAAGATTAGAAAATATTACCTGGGAGGAAAGAAACAACCTGAAAAATCTCAAAATAAATAACATGAAAAACTTCAAATAAACACAATAAAAAGAAAGCAAACAAAAACGAAGCAAACCAGCAAATAGAGATTACAGATGGAGTGTTAAATCCAGTTTACGCCTCTTATTGCCTTCTCCAAACTAATCAATCCGAGCTGTTGTTGGATCAGGCGAATAGACGAATTCTTGTAGGTTGTCAATTAACTCCCCTGCCGTTGAAGCTGTAACAAGGATTTGCCTCGCTGATGGTAAGATAAAATTTTTTTCTACAGCTTGATCAAGAAAAGACAACAAACCATCAAAAAAGTTATTGACATTTAACAAACCAATGGGTTTTTTATGGATGTTTAGCTGTGCCCAAGAGTGATTTGAAATATCTCCTCTAATGTGCCATAACCACCGGGTAAAGCTATAAATGCATCGGACTTAACAATCATATGTGCAATACGCTCATGCATGCTAGAGACTTGTAACTCTACCCCGATTGTGTTGCCTACGATATCTCGCACAGCTAATGGTTTAGGGATAATGCCGAGAACTTTACTTCCTCCCAAGGATGCAGCTGTCGACACACACCCCATTAACCCAAGACTACCCCCTCCATAAATCAAATGAATACCCCTCGCAGCTAATGTCCTACTAAGATCAAGAGCTACTGTGGTAAACTCTCCATCTTTACCAAATTGCGATCCGCAAAATACGCATATATTGCGGAATCGCCGAATTGGTGTTTTCTCCATTTCTACAAGTGCTCTATTCTTGTGTAAGACACGGTAGATATTATGCTTTTCAATTGCAAGACAGGTTATGGAATGACATATGAAAATATGCAGAATGTATATATACACACATAAAACTCTCAAATTTTGACACATGGGGACATATTTTCGGTGGGGGTTGCTCGATGCAGATTTATTGCCCCAAGATTTGAAAAAATGAGATATGCTTTCGGCGGGGTTTGAGAAAACCTACACACTTGTCTCCCACGTGAAGCATGAAAAAAGGAAATACACTTTCGGTGGGGTTTGACAAAACCGCCACACTTGTCTCCCATGTGAAGCATGAAAAGTAGATACTTTCGGCGAAGGTTGACAAAGCCTCCACACTCATCTCCACGTGTGCGTATGACATGGGGTATTCATATGGTTTGTTAAAAAGAAAACTTGAAATTAAACAAACAAAATCAACAAACAACAACAACACAAAAACAACATTGATAATCAGATCAAACGAAAAAAGAAAAAAATAAAATTCAACAACAACAACACACATTCAAATATACAAGTAGTTGTGATTGTGGCTCACATCTTCCTCTGGTTTTACGTCCAGTAACGGCTAAAACGCCTTCTATGAGTCGGGGATTTGCTTCCCATCCAGTTTTCTTATAAACTGGCAAACAGGGTCGTTTTTAGTCAGATTCCCTAGACTATAACACTGTAATTCATCACGAAATTGTGTCCATAGATTAAACAATTCACGCTGAACAAGTCCACAAGAATGTGACTCGAGAGTTAACAAAACATTATCCAGCGACTCATTACTCAAACATTTCTTAATAAATGAAAGTTTATCTTCTCTATTCCTGGACGCAAAACCTAATGAACGACAAGTCTGGTTACAATTCCATCTAGCACATTTATAACATACTTGTAACCTTTTAGCTCTTCGCCTCTTGGCGTAGTAGCTTTTCTCTAGACCAGGCATGTATTTTGCTAGATAATATCAGGCTCACCGGACATCTTACTTGGCTTCGATAAGCCATCGGATATCAACAGGCACATTTAGGAGCATCAATGCCCAAAGTCTAGTCATCCGTACTTTATAAATTTTAAACACAGCATTTTGAGGAAGGGAAGGGAAATATTTACGAAGGTTCGATAGAAAGATATCAGCATCCATTGAAGAGAAGAAAAGGAGAGATATTACCGATAATGCGATTGAGTTTGTTCTTCTCCCAGATATGCACGTTTCAAACCTTCGAGCAATGACTTCAGCTCCCGTTTGGATGTTTCCTCAATCTGTTGCACAAATGAATTCGAAGTACGAATAATCAAATTAAACAAAACAAAGGAAAAGAAAAGAGCAGAAACGAAACTAAAGGCACTATAAAAGAGATAACAACACAATAGCAAACAAAAGTCAAAAACAAGTAAAAAATATATATATATATATATAAAAACGAATAAGACAAATGGCAAGGAGAGATAAAACCTGGTCAATTTGATGGTCTACGAAAGGAATCTCCTCGAGACACAAAAATTGATCATTATTACCTTATTTTATTTTTCTTTTCTTTTTTTTATTTATTTTTCAAAAACATTGGGTTGCCTCCCAATAAGCGCTTGGTTTAACGTCCTCAGCCCGACGTTGGTTCCATCATGAGAGGATCCAATCTCTGCTGTGCTTCTCTAGTGGGCTTGGATCCTTCTTCCAACAAGAAATGGTGTAAGCATGTGGCTGGGCCTTGGATGTTAGCAATCGTCCCCTTAATAGCTGTTTTGTGAACTCTAAATACTCGGACGCGTTTCTCTTCTTGTAGTGGTAAAAGGCCCATTTCTATTATAATTGGCAAAGTACCATTCTCGCCCAAGAATCCATGATTCAAATGATCTGGAAGTGACTTAAGCTCCACGGTATTGGCCTTCATCACAGAATGAAAAAGTTTCTCATTAGATAAAGACAATTCAAAATATGAAACATCATACCTGCTTATGGTTATGGCTATAGTCTCATCTAAGCTTGCCAGAGCTTCCTTCACTCTTTAGACACTTGTATCAAAAATTCTTGATTCCTTAGAATTTTCTGTCCCTATGTGCTCACTAATAGCTACATCCAATCCATTTTGCAAGTTAACTCAAAAAACATTGTTGTGGCAAAGAATCAGGAACGTCAACTACAAAAACAGAATATAAGTCACTAGGGCACCTCATTGCCTCAAAAATATTGAAACGGATCACCTTGCCATCAAACACTATGGTGAGAGTGCCATCATGAACATCAATCTTGGTTCTCGCAGTTTTCGAGAATGGTCTCTCTATAAGAATCGGTGTTGGATTAGGAGATGTCTCATCCTCTATTTTAAGAACATAACAGTCTACTGGGAAAATCAATTGATTCACCTGCACAAGCACATCTTCCACAACTCTTTTGGTATAAGCATTAAAACGATCAGCAATTTGAATGGTAATACCAATTTCCGCAAAAAGGTCCAAGATTTAAAGAAGTATAAATAGAATATGGCATGATGTTAATAGATGCTTCTAAATCTAACATAACTCTTTCAAACTTGGTTTTACCAATGGTGCATGGCATGGTGAACGTACCTGGATCTTTGCACTTGGGAGGAATTTTCCTTTGCAATACAGCTGAAACATTTTCCCCCACACTTACTTTCTCATTTCCCTTCAACTTTCTCTTGTTGGTGCATAACTCCTTGAGAAATTTTGTACAACAAGGTACTTGCTCGATAGCATCCAGAAGTGGTATATTTACCTCGATTTTGTGGGAAGCTTCCAGGATTTCTTGTTCTTGTTCCTCCTTCTTTGATTTTGCAAATCTGCTAAGAAATGGTGGAGGAGTAACATAAGAAGGAATTTGAGTTTTAAGATCTACCTTAGAAGATGATGTGTTGTTCATGGTGGAAGTGGTGTCATCTTCTTCATCAGTTTGTGATTTCTTTGTCAGGTTTTTTATACTTGCCCCAGTTTCCATTTGCTCTCCATTTTGAATTTGCTCTCCACTTTGCAAAGTTATCGCACAAGCATTCTCTCTTGGATTGATCACCGTTTGAGAAGATAATTTTTCTGAGCATT
The DNA here is from genome assembly GCA_013180625.2 of Boswellia sacra. Classification (NCBI taxonomy): domain Eukaryota; kingdom Viridiplantae; phylum Streptophyta; class Magnoliopsida; order Sapindales; family Burseraceae; genus Boswellia; species Boswellia sacra. Next base: position 21,990 of record SNVD02010337.1, on the reverse strand, counting down.
GGCCCTTCGAATTTGCTCATGCTAGTAGCCAATTGTCCCATTTGATTTGTGAGATTTTGGATACTTGCCCCAGTTTCCTGCTGGAATTGCATTGTGTTAGTGGCAAGTGCATTAACAATATCCTGGAGAGACATACCTGAGTTTTGTGAAGCTGGTTGTGGTGCTGGATGTGGCATTGGTGGTGGTTGCATTTGAAATGGTTGCTGCACTCTAGGTTGATTGAAAACTTGTGGCCGATTTGGTATCACATTTGGAGTGATTGGTTGATGATTCCAGTAACTGAAATTATGTTGATCTTCCCATCCAGCATTGTAAGTGCTAGAGAAAGGATCATACCATTGCCTCGTTTGTCCTGGAAATCCACCCATGGCATTGGCTTGTTCCATATATTCTTCTTGTAAAGTTGGATACATGTCGATTGGATGCTCCATCGTAGAATATATCCCACATTCATAAGATTTTTGCATATCTCCTACAGCCATGTTTTCCACAAGAGAGGTTAGCTCAGAAAGTTGTTGTTCAATGTTCTGAGTGCTTACCTCATTTACACTCCAATGTAATTGTGGCTCAAATTGGCTACTAAATTGTTAGAATTTACTGCCATGTCGCATAAACACAAAAAATCAGAAAAGAAAAACAAACAAAATACGAATCAACAATGAAAGCAAAATAACAAATCGATTAGAAAATCAATCCCCGGCAACGGCGCCAAAAACTTGATGCGTTCGAAACTAGCAAGTATACTAGTCGCACAAGTAATAAAGTGATGAGTAAGATATCGTTCCCACGAGGATTGATTCTAATTGAATTTGTTATTCGAAAGCAACAATAAACTAAATGAGGGGGGTTTTATTGATTGATTAACTTGATGAAATATTAATGCAAGTAAAGAATAACACAATACAAATTAAAACAGATTGAAAAATCAATGAGAGAAACCTGGTTAAGGGATCCTTCTCTACCACAAGATATGGATTTGCGAATTAATTGTAGAATTGTCATCCAATTACACCATTGAAATTACCAACCGTAGATAACAACAAGCTCTGTTATCCCAATCTTTCCTTACTTTGTTGTTAAATAAAACAGGCTCTTTATTTAATCTCTATCCATTAAACAACCTAGAACAAGCTCTCTAAATTTAATTCAATGGATGCATTATGATAAGAAAGATAGGTTGATCTAAGCAATAAACACACAAGCTCGGATTATTTAACTTAGGTTATATTCTCCAATTGTAATCTCTGATCACAATTTTGCTACTAATGATTAGAAATTCAAGACAATTACGGATCAAGATTTCTAGTCTAGCAATAGACACAACCAGATTATATTCAGTTGGCCACCAAATACAATCAGCAAGCAATCATAAGCATTAAATATGGGAAATACAAGCAACTTCAATTAGAGAATTGGATAACAACTTCTTACACAATCAACTTACAAAAACCATATCAGGGGCTTTGAAATCACCCTCAACCAATTCAGATTCAGTTACACATGTTTAAGAACGTGGTAAATACAATACAACATGGAGACATTCCAGAAAATGAAAGGGAAGGGAAAAACTTAGCAAATTTGATGTAATTATTCTCTTTGGATTGTAGTTCTTCCTCTTTCCAAGCTTCCTTTCTCCTTCAAGAACTCCAAGAGATGAAAAAATTCCAGAGCTGAAGCCTCCACCACTTTCTCCCCTCTTCAAGTTATGAAAATAAAACCCTAAAATGTGTTTAAATACTCTGCTACAGTAACTTGCTACAGTGCCCCGTATTTAATAACATGCTACAGTGATATATGGAATTACAAATATACACTTCTCATACCATTTTTATCACAACTTTCGGTACACTACATAAATTCGTGAACCGTAAATTTCTCCAGAAAATAGACTTCGAGAGCTTTTCAATGGTATATAGCATGTTATCCGGTTAATTGTATATCGATACAATCAACTCCAAGAAATTGGTTGACTAGCAGAGGTGAAAATGAAGGGTTTTACTCCAATTTTGTGTAAGTTCCTCCAAAACTCCTACAAACATCAAAAACCACACAAAAACATAAAAATACCAAGGAATATAGCAAAGAAACATGGATGAATTGATATGAAAATGATATATAAATAGACACTTATCACTATCTACAAATGGTGTTTATAAGCTTGCAGCTCTTTCTTTTGAATCATGTTTCTTGTTTCTCATGTAACCAAACACCTGCTTTTCCCATATCTATGTGTATGCTCAAAGAAACTTCTACAGTGTCATTCTTAATTTGAACAAATTTTCCTATCTTGTTAGATGGTTTTGGAACCATTATCTTAGCTCTGGTTATAGATTATTTGCCTGCAGGTTCATATTTATCTTTCAGTTTCCAAATATCAAATTTGATCTACGCACTTCAAAGAAACCGAATAAAAATTTTAATATCACGATTGAATATGTTGCAATGCGAGAATTTTGTGTTTATAGACAAAGACGGACCAACGTTGGGACCTAGGGAGGCCCAAGCTCGTCCTGAAAAATTAAAACTCTCTTATGCCCCCTCAAGTTACACTAGTTTCAGATACAACCTTTTATTAAAAAGTACCTAATTTGACTAGACACTACTTCTAAATTTCTTTTTATTGCAGCCACCTAACCACCGACCTCTGCCATCCACCCTGTCCTCTACTATTCTTCTCCCCTGCGAATTGGTACAAAAGAAAGGACGAGCACAAATTTCTTCAAAAGCCAAACAAGTTTATATTTTATTATATTTAATGTTTTGCTATTTTATTTTATACATAAAATTTTAGCCAAATTTTTAATATTTTTCTTATGTAGTTTTGCATGTTCATTTGTCGTTAATATCTTGTTTTTGTTTTGTAGACAATCATATACCTTTTTTATAACAAGTGCAATCAAATACAAGATATATAACTAATTATCCTTCATTTTCATTTCAAGTAAGTTATATTGTCATTTTAATTAATTCTTATTACTATATTCTATCAATAAAATTTATGTAAATTTTTTTAATGCTTATTTATTTATTTTGATTCATTCTTTGCTATGAATATTGTAAAGATTAAATCACACGATCAAACATGAGATGAATGGATGAACGATAGTTTACGTACATAAATTGAGAAAGATATTTTTGATAGCATTGATAATAAGGTAATCACGCAACGTTTTCAAAGCATGAAAACTCATAGGAGACAATTATGACTTTGTATTTATTTATTAAATTGTTAAACTATCATATTTTAATGTAAAAATATTTTGTTTTATTGTGTTAGGATTATTTTAAGGGATAAGGTTAATTATATCCCCTATCTATATGTATGTTTCTAACTTTTAATAAATTTTCTCTTTTTCATTGTTTATCAAAGAAATTATACAAATTTAAAAGTATTAAGGTGCCCTCTTTTCACAAAATCTTGGGTCCGCCACTGTTTATAGATATATGTAAACATAATTGATCGCTTAACAAATCCGATATTATAATGTAGATAAGAACTGTATCATGTCGCTTTTCCGCAAGTTAGACAATTCTTGGCCATTTATTGAGGCTATATCGGCAGCTTTCTACCTGCAGAGGAATGTTACAATATTGATATAGATCAACTTGAAAACTCTTCGGTGGCTGAAGAGGCTAGATTGCTGGCGAATAAACTACTCCAGCATAAAGAAGATAACAGTTCGTCTTTAGTCCCACTCGAAGTTTCAGATAGTACTACTAGTATTCCATCTTCACTTCGCCAAGAAAAGAGAAACAATTCATTTGTCGGGAACAAAAATTCTGGAATGACTGATCCCACCACTGGTGACAATTTATGCCCAATTTTAGAAGAAAAAAGGATGCCGTCATCTTTTAAAAGCGAGCATACTATTGAGTTGTTGGATCCAAGCATATTTCTGAAGCAACAAAAGTTCAGCTTTGCAGCCATGCAATATTCATGGAGAGTTACAAAAGAATAGTTTCATCAACTTCATTAATGAGGGCAATCTGTCCATCTGTTTTGATCAAAATCATGACACTAGTGGTAGCGGAGGATTCGATTCAAGGAAGTTTCATGGGCAAGAAACTTCAGTATTGGCGCGGGGACACAGCCGCATTGACAAAGGATTACTTGCCGAGGAAAGAAACCATAAGTACTCAGAGATCCAGCGCTTACAAACTGAGGAAAAGGTGGTTCAGCTCAATGAAGAAGATGGGTCGGTTTCGAAGAAGCAAGTGCATAACGCTAGGGAGAGAGTTCGGAGGATGAAACTCAATGCATTCTTCATTGCTCTTGGAGCATTGCTACCATCCGATCTCCGAAGAAAGAAGGTTTTCATTCTCTCTCTCTGTAAAGCCCATTTATTTTTTTTAACTTAAGCCCAGCCCATTATTTTAACCCAGCCCACAAATTCAATTATTTTCTTTACATTTATATTAAGCATTTATTTGGATTTAATTAGAAAAGAAAAGAAAAAAAATCTAGAAGGGAAGACAGAGGGGAAAACGTGAGATAGAGGGAGAGGAAAGCAAGAGAAGATTTTGATTTTTTTCCTAAGGAAATTGAAGATTTTAAGGTAATTTCTTCATCTCTTCATTTAATTAGATTATATAATTTCAATCCTATCTCTAGATCAATATTAGGAGGAGGTTATTTGATATTTGGAGATGTAATAGAGAGAGAAACTAGAGAGAGAAATGAGATTTCCATGCTTATTTAAGCTTCAATTTCTTGTATTTTGAAGGAATTGAAGTTTTGATGATAATTATGGGAAATTAGGGATTCTGTGAACAGTATAAATTTCGAAAATTATAGCAGTCTGTTGGATTTGAAGTTAATTCTGAAGTTTATATATGTTAAAATAGACATCTTAAGGAATTGTTTAAAGTTGGATTCACTGAAAAATGTGGAGTATGCAATTTATTATGAATTTTCGAAGTTTACTGTTCACCACTAGAAATTCAGTTTTTCTGCAGAAAATCAGTATTGGGCAAGTTAATTAAGGTATCTAGAGGTCTTCAAAAATTATGAAATTTGGGATATGAGTTTGTATATATGTCTATTTTAAAACTGGAGATTTTTGTGATTTTATAAATTTACTACAAATTATCATGTATTTTGGAATAGGGAGAGGTCAGTTCTGGAAATGAATTTACAGAATTTGTGTATCTGGAAAAATGAAGGATTCGAGGTATCTAATGAGTATATAATGCTATGAAATTATACATGGTATTAGACATATATGTGTAGAAGATGTTTATAAAATATTAGACCATTTGGATGAGTGAATTAATTATTAAAAATCGGAGAACCAGAATTGCTCTGTTTATGAAGTGTGGAAATGGAGTTAATTAGAAGAATTAATATGTTATTGGTGAGACTACGGTTTTATGTTATTAAAGAATTTTATTTGACTTTCTCCTTAGGTGAGACTGTGGTTCCTAATATATACCGAGATCCGATCGCAGAAGAGGTTGCCACGCAAGTTAATCCGCAAGATAGTGAGTGGGAAAAACATACATTTTTACCAATAATTGAATTATAATTTATAAATTTCTATTTTTATTATAATTGTTAGCGAAACTTTATTATATTAGTAAACAGATATTCCTTTATTCTTGTATGAAGCATATTTCATGATTTATCAAATTTTATCTATGTTGTTATTAGAAAGAATTGTTTAATGTTTTAGAGATTTAAAAGTACAGAATCGAATTTTTATGTTTTACTAAGCTAGTACCCAATTCATTCAGATAGTGAAAGTATAGAGGTCTTTGGGACCCATTCAGGCACACATAGAGGCTTTGGGCCGTGTGATCTGGATGTTTAGCCCTTTGGGGGCAGCTCTGCGCATGCGTAGGATCAGTATAGAGATATCTTGGCCTGAGCGATCCTAGCCCCGCCAGGTCATGATCAGTCAGATTAGTTTGGGTACTTGATTAGTGAAACTGTAATGATTTAGAAATTTAAAATGCGAAATGAGTTTTACGGGATTTAGAACCTTAATACGGTTATCAAATTGAATTTTGAATACAAGTGGAAATGTCTTAGAATATTTTTATATCAAAATTTTGATTTTTGTGAAAGGCATATGGATTATTTAAAGATTAGCTCGTTTTTGTATCTTTTAGAAGCAGTTTTCTAATCAATGTTAGTAAAGCAGAATTTTTAGTTAATTACTTGTTATGATGTATTATTTTATCTTATGCAAATTTTTATCTATTTTAATGACTCTATCCCACTCACTGAGTTTATACTCACCCTATTTTTTTTAAAACCATTTTTCCCAGAAGATTGCAGTGTTCAGTCAGAACGCCAATAGCTACCTGAGGTTGGCCATTTGATGATGTTTTGAGAACTCTCTTTTTTATATCTTATTGTATTATCGTAGATGGTTTTCTTGCATATGTAAATATTTGATATCATATATGTATCAAAGATTTGTTTTAGTTTCTTTTAGACATTTTTGTTTATTCAATCATGTTTGAATTTTTAAACTTATATTAAAATTTTGGTTGTAAACTTTTTGAATCGAAATTAATCATATTTAAGGCCGGAGGCCATATTTTCTTCTGAAGACTGTTTTGGAGATACAATTATTTTAACAGATGGACTTAAAGTCCCGAAAAGGAAGTTAGTGATTATATAAATAATTTTGGAAGTGTTGAATTTTGTATACTTGGCAGAGGGATTAGTCCAAAATACAGGGGAAACTCTGCCAAATTTTTCATAAATTAGCACATTTTAAAAAGTTAAATTTTCTTAGTACAGTTTTAGGCATGATTTGCTCGTGTTAGCTAGGGGCGGGTCGTGTCACTCTCTCTCTCTCTCTCTCTCTCTCTATCAAAGTAATGCTATTATGATCAACTTAGATTGTGATTAATTACTTTTAAGTAAATATATCCTTTAAAAAGGCGAAAAGGCTATATATATATATATATATATATATATATAGATTTATGAATTAGATGAATTCTAATACAACAATATTTGTAGGCATATAACTAATTTTTCTATTGTGTATTGTTTTTACTGTCAAATGAAATCATACTACCATTATTTTTATAGAAAATGATTCTCTAATTAGGTTATACATGTAGTATTACTCAAGCTAATATAAGTAGATAAGAACCATAATTAGGAGCCGTTCAAGATATAATCATATGATTCCTTGAATAGGACACATAAATTAAGTACAATATCTCACATTTATATCTATAGGAATTATTTTATATAAAATGATTTTAATTGCTACAATTTCACTCTTCTATAAACTGTATTTTTTATCACCATCTTGATATCTGATTTCTGCCAACGTGGTAGAGAAACTTTGGTTGATTTGAAGTCTTAGAATTCATGTTAGTTCTATAATTGAAATTGAAAGAGATCATGGCTATTTTTTCTTCTAATAAGACGAATAAAGAGTAACTTAACATGAAGTGAATTCGTTTTAATTCAAACTTAAAAACGTTATTGGAAAAAACACTGCGAAAATTTCTGTTGAAAAAGAATCATAAAAAGTAGTTTTAATGCACCGTGGATTTTTTTACAAGTTTATTATCTATTTTACAATTGTTTTTGGCAACCAGTCCTGCAGTGTTAATCAAGAGAGAAAATAACGGAGAAGAGATCTCCTTATTATTATTAACTGAGACAGCTGAGTGGGACAATGAAAATTCAAGAAGGAAAATGACGATGAAACGTCACCGCATGGTGAAATCTCCTGACTTGTTGGACGTACCACATCAACATGATAGAGATGAGGTGGTGTGCCAGGTGTCTTTAAGTATTTTTTGTTAGTTGGAACTTTACTTAATCAACTTAAACGTGAAGGTCAAGTGGATACTTGTGGAATCAAAATACTAATATTTATCAAATATTTAGATTAATGATGTACAAATATATGTGAGACCTCGGACTGCCTATAAAATTAAAATACGACACAAAGTGAGACCCTTTTACATATACATTGGGACATATTAGCGACGTGTGGTTGAACTCTTGCATATTATCATATTAGGCTTTTTTATCTTTTTATCATCATATAACTTTTTAGAAATAAAGTTTCCAATATATTTTACTCAAATTATATTCAATTCATATTGTCTTCGAATACTTTACAGCAGAGGAGTGCGCCAGTAATTGTTGATGTAGCTCTTGATTACATTCCAGAGCTAAAAAATGAAATAGCGAAGCTAATCCTTAAGAAGAATAATTTGCTATCAACAATTAATGCTAATGAGCAAAACCTCCGCCAAAATCCTCAATTATCAGAACTTGGTCAAGCTCCCGTGGTTTCGGTGCATGAAGTTGCGAAAGGTGAAGTGATATATATTATCGTCATTATTATTGTATGCTCTTTCACGTAGATTTCCACTTTAATTATTTAGTTCACGATTAACAATTTCTGTTATGAAAGTTATTATTTTAATATGCATGCTCTAGTCAAAACTTTTTCTGAAAAGTTAGGGCAGATGAGCCTAGTAATAGGAAGACACAGTTTGAAATAATTAATTATACTTTCTAATGGAAAAAGAGAATAAGGTGGCATCCATAAATTCCGTAACGAAACTAATAAGCTTAAATTTTATCTCTTATAATATATTTTGCCAATGGTGACACTTTTCCGGCTAACCAATAATATGTCTTTATAATTTTGACAGATCTTTGATGGAAGTGACTTGAAGCTGACTATGTTGCCGATAGTGATGCACAAGCTACTTTCTATGAAGTAACTATGAAGCCTAAGTGCAAAACCAAGTTGAATCAGAGCCTCTACCAAGAAACTATAAGCTCAACCATACGAGGCTTTATCTTTATGTATATAGGATTATAATGAGCTAGCTGGTAACGATGCGCCTTTCTATAAGATTTTGGTCTTATATTCCGTTCTTTTTTTTAATTTAATAATAGTTTGAATAATTAAATTGTTTAATATATTTGTCATTCAAATGGGATTTGTTTTGTTTAATTAGATTTCTGTTGATGCAGCATAGTTTTGGAATACCTAACTTTTCCATTTGAGTTTTATTTGTTTCTCGGTTTAATTAGGATTTTCATTATTTTGATATCAAATATTTTTAAAATTTTATTTTAGATTTTATGTCCTGTTTTTGGTAATTTAGTGAACTTATTTGAACAAAATTGGATCTTACTAGTTATTTAAGTTAGTTAAGGTTGTTTTGAAAATAATTGATTATTAATAATATTCGAAATTTTTTCCTAATCGGCAAATTTGACTCTACTTTGCTAGTTATAAATAGCTTTGTTATGGTTATCTTAAAAATACTTGATTATTAATAACATTTAGATTTTGAAAAATTTTTCTTTTGGGATTCTTTTTGTCTTGGGTTCTACATATCCAAGAAAGCTCCATTTTAGTTATTCTTTTTATCATGTTTGCACTTCCTCGACTGGTACTATAGCAAAGTTGAGCTTATTGTATTCTATAATAGGCAAAGAATTGGAGTTTAACCATTCCATCCTTTCAACAAAGATCTAAGGATGAGAGTCATAGCACTATGAGCCATGGTTAATGTTAGGAACTAAGTGATTGAAGCAGTAATATTGTAACCAATGATTGAAGGGCTCTTATGTAGGATATGCATATAAAATATACTTTAGGGTTATTTTTGTCTTTTTATATTGCAGGATTTATTTGATTTAGGAATTTATTTTTTAGGGATTTTGTATTAAGGTTTACCTTTTCCTACTTAACTCAAATCCACAATTTGATATGATTTTATTTCCTATTCGCAATAGGGATATACTAGTAAAAATGAAATTTCTTAGTCATTTGAGTGCTAGCTAGGGGTGTTGATGATTGATTATTAAACAAAGTTTCTGATTCTCCCTCAATTTCTTCCCTAATATTTTCTCTATTTTCTCCCTCTTCGTCTATCTAGGATTTCATTTCTTTACGGGATTTGGGACAGACATGTCAAAACAGTGAGTGAGGCCTTAACTTATCAATGTGATTCTCTTTGTCAACAAAGTTGTGTCATATATTTATTGTTCACCCAACGTACCGTCAAGAAGATATGTCATTTCTTTGAGATTAAATAGGTGGTCGACACAATTCATTTGCTGATATGTTTTTAATCATGAAGTGAAAGAAGAAAAATATGATAGGGTTTGTATTGTATTCGTGTGATCTTAAGCTGAATTATATATCCAACACTGCGATAGAGGATTCAATTAATTCTTATACGACAAAATCTTTATATTATTTGTACAGGAGATAAAAAGAGATATCAATGGGTTTCGTCAATTCTCTCATTACGACTCTACAATAATATAAAACAAATTTCATAGTTTGCAATCACTGTTAGCTTTTTGGCTCATATGAAGCGTTTTAAAGATCCCACATCGATTAGCCTCAAAAATGTGGGTCTCTTGTAGGCTTATAAAAGAAGTCTTATAAGAAATTATTTTGTGTCCCAAGTGAAATATCCTTCACCCTCTATATTTGTAAGGTCTCACATATAAGACCTCATAGTTTAAGGGTGATAGGTGTCTATTTATGTATTACTTTCATATCAATTTGTCCATATTTCTTTGCTATATTCCTTGGTATTTTTATGTTTTTGTGTGTTTTTGATATTTGTAGGAGTTTTGGAGCAACTTGCACAAAAATGAAGTAAAACCCTTCATTTTCACCTCTGCTAGTCAGCCAATTTCTCGGATTTGATTGTATTGATATACAATGAACCCGATGACATATCATATACCGTTGAAAAGCTCTCGAAGTCTACTTTTTGGAGAAATTTACGGTTTATGAATCCATTCAGTGTACCGAAAGTTGTAATCAAAACAGTGTGAGAAGTGTAGAAATGTAATTCCACACATCACTGTAGCATGTATAATACGGGACACTGTAGCACGTTACTGTAGCAGAGTATTTAAACACATTTTAGGGTTTTATTTTCATAACTTGAAGAGGGGAGAACGTGGAGGAGGCTGCATCTTTGGATTTCTCTCATCTCTTGGAGTTCTTGAAGGAGATTGAAGGCTTGGAAAGAGGAAGAACTACAAATCCTAATAGATTTCATCAAATTTGCTAAGTTTCCCTTTCCCTTTCATTTTCTGGAATGTCTCCATATTGTATTGTATTTGTATTCTTCTGAATATGTGTAACTAAATCTGAATTGGTTGAGGGTGATTTCAAAGCCCTTGATATGGTTTTTGTGAATTGATTGTGCAAGAATTGTTATCCAATTCTCTAATTGAAGTTGCTTGTATTTTCCCATGTTTAATGCTTATGATTGCTTGCTGGATTGTATTTGGGTGGCCAACTGAATATAATCTGGATATTGTCTATTGCTAGACTAGAAATCTTGATCCGTAATTGTCTTGAATTTCTAATCATTAGTAGCAAAATTGTGATCAGAGATTGCAATTGGAGAATATAACCTAAGTTAAATAATCCGAGCTTGTGTGTTTATTGCTTAGATCAACCTGTCTTTCTTTTCGTAATGCATCCATTGAATTAAATTTAGAGAGCTTGTTCTAGGTTGTTTAATGGATAGAGATTAAATAAAGAGCATGTTTTATTTAACAACAAAGTAAGGAAAGATTGGGATAACAGAGCTTATTGTTATCTACGGTTGATAATTTCAATGGTGTAATTGGATGATAATTCTACAATTAATTCGCAAATCCATATCTTGTGGTGGAGAATGATCCCTTGACCAGATTTCTGTCATTGATTAATTCCCATTTCAATTAAGTTTGCATTGTGTTATTCATTAATTACCGTCGTATTCAGTTTTTCATCTAGTTAATCAAACAACAAAACCCCCCATTTAGTTAATTGTTGCTGGAAATAACAAATTCAATTAAAATCAATCCTCGTGGGAACGATATCTTACTTATCACTTTATTACTTGTGCGACTAGTATACTTGCTAGTTTCGAACGCATGAAAGGGCCTTTCAGTAAGGACCTTAAAGTTTGTAATATTTGTTTTTCCCCTTTTGTTTGGGTATTTGTAGTATTACCCAATTGTTTGGATAATTACAGTTTGTCTCAACTGTTCATATAATTGCAGTTTGGCCTAATAGTTGTGGTATTTGTATTGTGACCCAAAAGTTTGTATTCTCTTTGAAGATAGTGAAAAGTTTCTTCAGCGGCGCCCGAGGACGTACGTATTTATACCGAACCTCGTTAAATCCTGGTGTGTTTTCTATTTCTGCATTGTGGTTGATTGGTTGCCTCTTCAGTTGTTATTATATTCAATTATCTGGCATAGTTGTGGTTGTGCATTTGGTTGTTCTGTTGGTTATCGCTTCCGCTTGTGCATAACAATTGGTATCAGAGCCAAAGGTTTTGGATAGTTAGTGGCTATTTCATTAAAGCACTTGCTACTGTTCTGGGCTGTTGATTTTGGATTGCTAGTTGTTGAATATAATAGTTTGTTTGGAGCTTGGCTATTAGTGATTTGTGTATCGAGCTTATTTGTGAGAGGTAGTTATGGCATCATCGTCAACTGTACCTAAGAAGACAGTGATTGTGAAAAATGCAAAAATAGATACATTGACAGTGAGAGGGCGTAGTCAAAGTAGGAAACCGGGAAAAAGGGAAAAATCTTGGTCGAAGGGTAGATTAGGAAAAGATGAGTGTGCCTTTTGTCGTAAGAAAGGGCATTGGAAGAAAGATTGTCCTAAGTTGAAAAAGAAAGATAAGGGTAAGGCTATTTCTGATGCATGTGTTATTGAGCGTGAGGATGATAGTGATTTTGATATAAGTCTAGTTAGTCATCCATCCACTTTTGGTTCTGATGAGTAGATTATGGATTCGGGTTGTACTTATCATATGTGTCCACATCGGGAGTGGTTCTTTCAGTTTGAAGAGCTTGATTGTGGAGTTGTGTATATGGGCAATGATGATATTTGCCATACTGCTGGGATAGGTTCGATCCGTTTGAGGAATCATGATGGACTAACTAGAGTTCTGATAGATGTTCGGTATGTACCGAAGTTGAAAAAGAATCTCATCTCTTTGGGAGCCTTAGAATCTAAAGGCTGTGGTATATCTATTCGAGATGGTATTCTGAGGGTCAATTCAGGCGCTCTTGTGGTATTGAAAGGCACTAGGAGGAACAACTTGTATTACTATAATGGTAACACGGTTATTGGATCAGCTGCTATGGTTTCTGATAATGATACAAATTCAGAGATCACGAGACTATGGCATATGCGTTTGGGACATGCAGGTGAGAAAGCCTTATTCAGTTTGGTGAAGCGAGGCTTATTGAAAGGTGCAAAGACCTGCAAGCTGGATTTCTGTAAGCATTGTATTTTGGGAAAGCAGAAGAGAGTGAAATTTGGCACCGCTATTCATAATACTAAGGATATTCTTGATTATGTTCACTCAGATGTGTGGGGACCTACTAAAACCGCATCTATGGGAGGTAGGCACTACTTTGTTACTTTTGTTGATGACTTTTCTAGAAGAACTTGGGTGTACTGTTTGAAATCAAAAGATGATGTACTTCGTGCTTTCCTTAAATGAAAAAAGATGATTGAGACACAGACTGGCAAGAAGATCAAGCATCTCAGAACAGATAATGGTGGTGAGTATTGCAGTGATCAGTTTTTGAAATTGTGTCAAGATGAAGGTATTGTACGTTATTTTACTATTAAAGGTACAACGCAGCAGAATGGGGTGGCAGAACGCATGAACCAGACATTGCTGGAGAAAGTTAGGTGTATGTTGTCTAATGCTGGGTTGGGCAAGGAATTTTGGGCTGAGGCTGTGACTTATGCGTGTTATCTCATTAATCGTCTACCTTCAGCTGCTATTGGTGATAGAACTCCATTGGAGGTATGGTCTGGACAACCTGTTTCTGATTATGATTCTTTACATGTTTTTGGTTCTCCTACATATTATCATGTGAAAGAATCTAAGCTGGATCCTAGAGCCAAAGAGTTTTTCTTGGGATTTGCTTTAGGAGTGAAAGGATATCATCTATGGTGTCCTAGTTCGAGGAAGATTGTATCCAGTCGAGATGTGACATTTGATGAGTCTTCAATGTTGAAGAAATCAGAAAACCAGACAAAGGTGAATGGTACTCCACAGCAGATGGAGCATACTCAGCAGTAGGTGGAGTTTGAAACGACGATATTGAACCCAGTTAGATCTGTTGAGACAGATGATGGTACTCCTGTGAAAGAGAGAGATTTGGGAGATGATGATGAGGGTTCTACTCAGGAACCTCAACAGCAACAAGAATCTATTGCAATTGATAGGTCAAGACGTGAGATTCGCAGACCTGCTTGATTTACTGATATGGTGGCCTATGCACTTCCAATTGTAGATGCTGATGTTCCTTCCACTTATAAAGAGGCAGTCAGATGTTCTGAAGTTGATGAGTGGAAGACAGCTATGAGTGAAGAGATGCAGTCTCTTCAGAAGAATGAAACTTAGGAGCTAGCTCAACTACCAAAGGGTAAAAAGGCAATTGGGTGAAAATGGGTATATGCAAAGAAAGATGGATTTCCTGACAAGAATGACATCCGCTACAAGGCAAGGTTGGTGGCTAAAGGCTACGCTCAGAGGGAAGGAATTTACTACAATGAGATATTCTCTCCAGTTGTGAAACATTCTTCCATTAGAATTTTGTTGGCCTTGGTAGCTCAGATGAATATGGAACTAGTTCAATTGGATGTAAAAACTGCATTTTTACATGGTAACTTGGAAGAGGAAATCTATATGACTCAGCCAGAGGGATTCAAAGTTACTGGTAAGGAAAATTTGGTTTGCAAACTGAAAAGATCGCTTTATGGTTTGAAGCAATCTCCGAGACAGTGGTATAAGCGATTTGATCGGTTTATGATAGGTCAGAGGTACACAAGAAGCAAATTTGATAATTGTGTGTATTTTTGGAGGCTACATGATGGTTCTTTCATTTATCTACTCTTGTATGTTGATGATATGTTGATAGCTTCGACGAATGTCGAAGAAATTGTAAAGTTGAAGACTCAGTTGAATCGAGAGTTTGAGATGAAAGATTTGGGTGAAGCTAAGAAGATTCTAGGCATGGAGATTAGCAGAGATAGAGGAAGAAGCAAGATTTGTTTGACTCAGAAGCAGTATCTGAAGAAGGTATTACAGCGGTTTGGCATTACAGAGCAGTCAAAACCTATAAGTACCCCACTTGCTCCTCATATGAAGCTCAGTGCATCTTTATCTCCTAGTACAGATGAGGAACGAGAGTATATGTCTCGAGTTCTTTATACTAATGCAGTTGGTAGCCTGATGTATGCTATGGTGTGTACAAGACCCGACATTTCACATGCAGTTGGAGTTGTGAGCAGGTACATGCATGATCCTGGTAAAGGACATTGGCAAGCAGTGAAATGGATTCTACGGTATTTGTTGAAAACTGTAGATGTTGGCTTAGTCTTTGACAGGGATGATACATGTGGTCAGTATGCTATTGGTTATGTTGATTCAGATTATGCTAGTGATTTGGATAAACGTCGGTCGACAACTGGTTATGTGTTTACTCTTGCAAGAGCACCAGTGAGTTGGAAGTCTACTTTACAGTCTACAGTGGCTTTGTCTACTACAGAGGCAAAGTATATGGCAATGACAGAGGCTGTGAAGGAAGCTATTTGGTTACAGGGATTGCTGGATGAATTGGGAATTGGGCAGAAGAAGATCAGTCTTTATTCTGACAGTCAGAGTGCTATTCACTTAGCAAAGAATCCAGTGTTCCATGTTCGTACGAAGCATATTGATGTTCAGTATCATTTTGTGCGGGAGATCATTGATGAAGGAAAAATCTTACTTTAGAAGATTGAGACTGCCGAGAATCCCGCAGATATGTTGACTAAGATTGTGACAGCGATCAAGTTCGGTCATTATTTGGACTTGATCAATATTGTACGAGTTTGACCGCACCATTGGGCGCATTTGGAGGCGTTGCAGTTGTGATAGAGAATATGGAAAAAAGAAGAGTTTTGTGGTGGGTTGGCATATTCGCCAAGGTGGAGATTTGTTAGCTTTTTGGCTCATATGAAGTTTCTTAAAGATCTCACATCGATTAGCCTCTAAAATGTGGGTCTCTTGTAGGCTTATAAAAGAAGCCTTATGGGAAATTATTTTGTGTCCAAAGTGAAATATCATTCACCCCCCTATATTTGTAAGGTCTCACATATAAGACCTCGTAGTTTAAGAGCCTTTCAGTAAGGACCTTAAAGTTTGTAATATTTGTTTTTTCCCTTTTGTTTGGGTATTTGTAGTATTACCCAATTGTTTGGGTAATTACAGTTTGGCCCAACTGTTCAGGTAATTTGATGCGTTCGAAACTAGCAAGTATACTAGTCGCACAAGTAATAAAGTGATGAGTGAGATATCGTTCCCACGAGGATTGATTCTAATTGAATTTGTTATTTCCAGCAACAATAAACTAAACAGGGGGGGTTTTTGTTGAATGCTTTACTAAATTAAATAAGAATGCAAGTAAAGAATAACAAAATAGAAAGTAAATTTGAATGAAAAATCAATGGGAGACACTTGGTTAAGGGTTTTTTCTCTGCCACAAGATATGAATTTGTGAATTAACATAGAATTGTAATCCATTTACTGCATTGAAGTTATCAACCGTAGATAACAACAAGCTCTGTTATCCCAATCTTTCCTTACTTTGTTATTAAATAAAACAAGCTCTTTATTTAATCTCTATCCATTAAACAACCTAGAACAAGCTTTCTAAGTTTAATTCAATGGAAGCATTACGATGAGAAAGATAGGTTGATCTAAGCAATAATCACACAAGTCCAGATTATTTAACTAGGTTGTATTTTCCAATTGCAATCTCTGATCACAATTTTGCTACTAATGATTGGAAATTCATGACAATTACGGATCAAGATTTCTAATCTAGCAATAGACAACAACAGATTATATTCATTGGCCATTCCAAATACAATCAGTAAGCAATCATAAGCATTAGATATGGGAAAATACAAGCAACTTCAATTAGAGAATTGGATAACAATTTCTACACAATCAACTCACAAAATCCATATCAAGGGCTTTGAAATCACCCTCAACCAATTTAGATTTAGTTACACATATTCAATCAAAATAACAAATACAATACAGAGAAATTCCAGAATTGAAAAGGAAAGAAAGAACTTAGCAAATTCTTTGAAAATCTTCTTTGTAGATGAATCTTCTTGGAATTGTAGTTCCTCCTCTTTTAAAATCTTCTTTCTCCTTCAAGAACTCCAAGGGATGAGAGAAATCCAGAAATGCAGCCTCCTCCCACGTTTTCCCCCCCTTCAAGTTATGAAAATAAAACCCTAAAATGTGTTTAAATACTCTGCTACAGTAATCTGCTACAGTGTCCCGTATTATACATGCTACAGTGATGTGTGGAATTACATTTCTACACTTCTCACACTGTTTTGATTACAACTTTCGGTACACTGAATGGATTCATAAACCGTAAATTCCTCCAAAAAGTAGACTTCGAGAGCTTTTCAACGGTATATGATATGTCATCGGGTTCATTGTATATCAATACAATTAAATCCGAGAAGATGGTTGACTAGCAGAGGTGAAAATGAAGGGTTTACTCCATTTTTGTGCAAGTTGCTCCAAAACTCCTACAAACATCAAAACCACACAAAAACATAAAAATACCAAGGAATATAGCAAAGAAATATGGACAAATTGATATGAAAGTAATACATAAATAGACACCTATCACCCTTAAACTATGAGGTCTTATATGTGACAAATTCATAAACCGTAAATTTCTCCAAAAAGTAGACTTCGAGAGCTTTTATGGTGTATGACATGTCCGGGTTAATTGTATATCGATACAATTAAATCCGAGAAGATGGTTGACTAGCAGAGGTGAAAATGAAGAGTTTTACTTCCATTTTTGTGCAAGTTGCTCCAAAACTCCTACAAACATCAAAACCACACAAAAACATAAAAATACCAAGGAATATAGCAAAGAAACATGGACGAATTGATATAAAAGTAATACATAAATAGACACCTATCAAATTCCCCCACACTTAGACTTTGCTAGTCCTCGAGCAACTAAAATGATACAAAACAAACTAAACCGAAACAGAATCAAAGAAAAATTAAAACACACAAATGCTTCAACTTGCAAATAGGCCTCAAAGATTGTACTTAATTACAACCCCAGGAAAACTTCAAAATAATGCACTTGATCAAGAATTTTATCTCAAAAATTAGTTTCACTTCACTTCAATTCCTCAAGTGTGTGTGTGTGTAGAGCCATTCTCACCTAATCACTTGTAACCCGGATGAGTTTATGCATAAAAATGAATCATATTTAATATTGAAGATGTGTGTATAAATGAACTCCATAGGCCTGCTTTTCAAGTCACTCTCCACTAATGTAGACATGCATAACACCAAGGATCAAGTAGGACTTTATTAAGCTTGTAACGTTTGGCTTGGGTGAAGGTATGATAAAGGATAATAATTTGGCTCAAATCACCCACAAACACATAAATCATTCAAGACTATGTAGAGCTCAACCCTATAACACAACTTCATTTCAATTCACCAGGTTACTCTCCCAAACTTATTTAGAACACTCAATCTTTTTTTTTTTTTTGCAGAAAACAAAAGAAAACTACACCCCCACACTTTGTTGTTTCATTCTTTTTAAGAACACTTAAGGGTATAGATCTCTTATTCTTCTTCTTTTGTTCTTTTTTTTTCTTCTTTTTTTTTTCTTTTTTTTATTACACTTCCCCTCCCCCACACTTAAACAACACATTGTCCTCAATGTGTAAGTACGTGGACGATAAGTACAGATTGTCTTTTTTTTTCTTTTTTTTTTTTACAAACATAATAGAACTCATTAGCATTGCTCATGACACATCCCAACCTCCTCTAACTTCCCAAAACCAGAACATAGCTCAGAATTTAATTGTGAATGATCTACATGCTCATAGGTAAGGGATAAACTGTTTGGAACAAATTCATTTTGAGGTTAGGAAATCTTTTAGTGAGTTAACAAAGAAAAAAGGCTTACAGAGGCTCAAAGGGGTAACTAGGGATCAATTTCAGTCAAGGTTGGCTATTAAGGCTCAAACGGTCCAAAGATGGCCTAAATCATTTCCCCAATGTTGCACAGCCTAGGATTTCGCCTTGAGTGACCATCAAACAAGTTCTAGAATTCATTGAAATCTGAAGAAACATTTAAATTACATAAACTTTCTCTAAGTGAACAAATAACTCAGTGATAATAGCTCAGTGCTCAATGTTGCGCAAGGAATCAAAAGCAAAGCGAAAACCAATAAACATTTCAAGCACACAGATCCATGCATCATTTATCATTTTCCAGAGTTATTCTTAATTCAATCATTATCTTATCATCGACCCACAAAATGCAAGAAAAGAGGTACGTGGCGGTGTTACACCTGAGTCAAGATTGTATATTTCAACAATCCTTAGGACCAGTAGCCCGCAGACTTAAGGTTTCCAGCCTATATACCTTTGTTATGAAAGAACAAAACAAGAAACAAGACACTTCAAACAACATTAAATAAACAAACTACAGATTTATTGAGAGAGAATGCGTTTCAAGAGTTAAGAAAACCCATATTCTGCCATTCTCAGGTTTTTCCACAATTGTTTTTTTTTTAATCGAAACTGATAAAGATAAAAACACATAACAACTCTAAATTACGCAAAACTAAACTCACTCATACAATAACAAAGTTCAACAAGTCAGCAAACAAAAACAAGTTAGTTAGAATGGGTCTAAAAGGTTTAGAAGTTAGCCTCCTTATTCAACCATTATGGATTAAAGAAATCCAGAATGCGTTTCAAGAGAACTTGAACTTTTTAAGCCACCACTCTAAAAGCCAAGATTAGAAAATATTACCTGGGGTGAAAGAAACAACCTGAAAAACTCAAAAGAAATGACATAAAAAAAAATCTCAAATAAACACACTAAAAAGAAAGCAAACAAAAACGAAGCAAACCAGCAAATAGAGATTACAGATGGAGGGTTAAATCCAGTTGACGCCTTTTGTTGCCTTCTCCAAACCAATTTATCCGAGCCATTGTTGGATCAGGTGAATAGACGAATTCTTGTAGTTTGTCAATTAACTCTCCTGCAGTTGAAGCTGTAACCAGCATTTGCCTTGCTGACGGTGAGATGAAATTTTTTTCTACAGCTTGATCAAGAAAGGACAACAAACCATCAAAAAAATTATTAACATTTAACAAACCAATGGGTTTCCGATGGATGTTTAGCTGTGCCCAAGAGGTGATTTGAAATATCTCCTCTAATGTACCATAACCACCCGGCAAAGCTATAAATGCATCGGACTTAACAACCATATGTTCAATACGCTCGTGCATACTAGAGACCTGTAACTCTTCCCCGATTGTGTTGCCTACGATATCTCGTACAGCTAATGGTTTAGGGATAATGCCGAGAACTTTGCTCCCTCCTAGGGATGCAGCTGTTGACACACACCCCATTAACCCAAGACTACCCCTCCATAAATCAAATTAATACCCCTCGCAGCTAATGTCCTACCAAGATCAAGAGCTGCTGTGGTAAACTCTCCATCTTTACCAAATGGCGATCCGCAAAATACGCATATATTGCGGAATCGCCGAATTGGTGTTTTCTCCATTCTACAAGTGTTCTAATCTTGTGTAAGACACGTTAGATATTATGCTTTTCAATTGCAAGACAGGTTATGGAATGACATATGAAAATATGCAGAATGTATATATACACCCATAAAACTCTCAATTTTTGTCACATGGGGACATACTTTCGGTGGGGGTTGCTCGATGCAGATTTATCGCCCCAAGATTTGAAAAATGAGATATGCTTTCGGTGAGGTTTGACAAAACCTACACACTTGTCTCCCACGTGAAGCATGGAAAATGGAGATACACTTTCGCGGGGGGTTTACAAAACCTCCACACTTGTCTTCCACGTGTGCTTATATCATGGGGTAGTCATCTGAGTTGTCAAAAAGAAAACTTGAAATTAAAACAAACAAAATCAACAAACAACAACAACACACAAAACAACATTGATAATCAGATCAAACGAAACAAGAAAGAAATAAAATTCGACCACAACAACACACATTCAAATATACAAGTAGTTGTGATTGTGGCTCACATCTTCCTCTGGTTTTACGTCCAATAACGGCTGAAACGTCTTCTATGAGTCGGGGATTTGCTTCCCATCCAGTTTTTTTATAAACCGGCAAACAGGGTCGTTTTTAGTCAGATTCCCTAGGACTATAACACTGCAATTCATCACGAAATTGTGTCCTAGATTAACAATTCACGCTGAACAAGTCCACAAGAATGTGACTCGAGAGTTAACAAAACATTATCCAGCGACTCATTACTCAAACCATTCCTAATAAATGAAAGTTTATCTTCTCTATTCCTGGACGCAAAACCTAATGAACGACAAGTCTGGTTACAATTCCATCTAGCACATTTATAACATACTGGTAACCTTTTCGCTCTTCGCCTCTTGGCGTAGTAGCTCTTTCCTAGACCAGGCATGTATTTTGCGAGATTAATGTCCGGCTCACCGGACACTCTCACCTTGGCTTCGATAAGCCATCGGATATCAGCAGGCACATTTAGGAGCATCAACGCCCAAAGTCTAGTCATCCGTACTTTATAAATTTTAAACATCGCATTTTGAGGAAGTGAAGGAAAATATTTACGAAGGTTCGATAGAAAGATATCGCACATCCATTGAAGAGAAGAAAAGGAGAGATATTACCGATAATGCGATTGAGTTTGTTCTTCTCCCAGATATGCACGTTTCAAACCTTCGAACAATGGCTTCAACTCCCGTTTGAATGTTTCCTCAAGCTTTTGCACAACTGAACTCGAAGCACGGAATAATCAAATTAAACACAAGAAAAGAAAAGAAAAGAAAAGAAAATAGAGACACATAAAAGAACTAAAAACACAAGAGCAAATGAAAGTCAAAAACAAACAACAAAGCAA
>SNVD02010334.1:0-45253 GCA_013180625.2 Boswellia sacra | reverse complement strand
CTAATCAAACGTCTTGCAACATTTGGTGTTTTATTAACCAGTGCTCCACCACTAGCAGCATCAATGATACTCCTTTCCATTGGTAGGAGACCCTCATAGAAATATTGAATTAGAAGTCCATCACTAATTTGATGGTTTGGACAGCTAGCACATAACCTTCTAAATCTCTCCCAATATTCATGAAGTGATTCTCCATTGTGTTGTCGAATGCCACTAATATCTTTTTTAATGTTTATAACTTTCGAAGTGGGAAAGTATTTCTCTAAAAAGAGTTTACTTATCTCATTCCATGTGGTAATGGTACCTGGTGGTAGATAGTATAGCCAATCTTTTGCCGAATCTGCTAATGAGAATGGGAAAGCTCTCAATTTAATTTGCTCTTCAGAAACGCCGGTTGGCTTCATACTTGAGCATACCACATGAAATTCTTTGAGGTGTTTGTTCGGATCCTCTCCTGCAAAACCATGAAATGTAGGCAAGAGATGAATCAGTCCAGATTTAAGTTCAAAATCTATCTCAAAATTGGTGCTTATGCATAGCGGTTGTTGATCAATAATTGGAGCCGCTAACTCCTTAAGAGTCTGATCGTTTTCCATCGCCATTGCTTCCGATTCAGATTTGATTGAACTGCAAGAAGATGGGAGGGAAGTATGTCGTGCAAGGTCAAATTCTGGAGGTGGAGTTGAAATTGACCGATTTAGTCTTAAATTCGAGGATTGGAGAAACTCCTTAATTCTCTTAAGTCGTTGATCCGCTTCTCCCTCGGACATAAAAGCCTAAACACAAACAATCAGGAAATAACAATCAAGAATCAGTAGTAAAAACAGAATAACAAATTGATTAGAAAATCAATCCCCGGCAACGGCGCCAAAAACTTGATGCGTTCGAAACTAGCAAGTATACTAGTCGCACAAGTAATAAAGTGATGAGTAAGATATCGTTCCCACGAGGATTGATTCTAATTAAATTTGTTATTCGAAAGCGAAAACAGAATAAATGGGGGGTTTTGTTGATTGATTAACTAAACTCAATACGAAAGCAAATGAAGAATAATACAATGCAAAGTTAAATCAATTGAGAAATACACAATGAAAGAAATCTGGTTAAGGGATTATTCTCTACCACAAGATATGGATTTGCAAATTAATCACAGAATTGTCATCCAATTACACCATTGAAATTATCAACCGTAGATAACAACAAGCTCTGTTATCCCAATCTTTCCTTACTTTGTTGTTAAATAAAACAGGCTCTTTATTTAATCTCTATCCATTAAACAACCTAGAACAAGCTCTCTAAATTTAATTCAATGGATGCATTACGATAAGAAAGATAGGTTGATCTAAGCAATAAACACACAAGCTCGGATTATTTAACTTAGGTTGTATTCTCCAATTGCAATCTCTGATCACAATTTTGCTACTAATGATTAGAAATTCAAGACAATTACGGATCAAGATTTCTAGTCTAGCAATAGACAATATCCAGATTATATTCAGTTGGCCACCCAAATACAATCCAGCAAGCAATCATAAGCATTAAACATGGGAAAATACAAGCAACTTCAATTAGAGAATTGGATAACAACTTCTTGCACAATCAACTTACAAAAACCATATCAGGGGCTTTGAAATCACCCTCAACCAATTCAGATTCAGTTACACATGTTTAAGAACGTGGTAAATACAATACAACATGGAGACATTCCAGAAAATGAAAGGGAAGGGAAAAACTTAGCAAATTTGATGTAATTCTCTTTGGATTGTAGTTCTTCCTCTTTCCAAGCTTCCTTTCTCCTTCAAGAACTCCAAGAGATGAAAGAATTCCAGAGCTGCAGCCTCCACCACGTTCTCCCCTCTTCAAGTTATGAAAATAAAACCCTAAAATGTGTTTAAATACTCTGCTACAGTGACTTGCTACAGTGCCCCGTATTATACATGCTACAGTGACTTGTGGAATTATATTTCTATACATCTCACACTGTTTTGATTACAACTTTTGGTACACTGAATGGATTTATAAACCGTAAATTTCTCCAGAAAATAGACTTCGAGAGCTTTCCAACGGTATATAACATGTCATCGGGTTCATTGTATATCAATACAATTAAATCCGAGAAGATCACTGACTAGCAGAGGTGAAAATGAAGGGTTTTACTCCATTTTTGTGCAAGTTGCTCCAAAACTCCTACAAACATCAAAACCACACAAAAACATAAAAATACCAAGGAATATAGCAAAGAAACATGGACGAATTGATATAAAAGTAATACATAAATAGACACCTATCATGCGGACTCAAGATTTTATTGAAGGGGGGAGGATGGGGATGGGGACCATTAATATTTTAATATTTATAATTTATTTGATAAACCTTAATAATATGATAAAATTTTAAAAAATAAAATAAAAATAATACACTTAAATGAGGGACGTTATGACTATGACAGCTCAAAATTATAAAAAATTAATTTTCCTTAAATTTGATGCCAACGCAAAATAGCTTTTCTTTTAAAATACCTTTATTTAACTATTCAAAAAAATTATTTTACAACATACATTACTTTTTGTCCAAAAAAGAAACTACAAACAAATGAAATAAAATAAAAAGTCTCTCACAGATAATTTCTGAAAAAATATTATTATTTTTTAAATCTAATTCATGCAAATAAATAAAAAATAAAGAGAAAGACACAATGAAAATATAAAATATGATTTTATTTTAAATTATAAGAAAAAGACAGCCATTACCATTCATTAGGATCATCAAATTTGTACTTCTTTAGCACAATTGATTGAGGGTTTTTTTTAAGACTATAAAAAATACTTATATAAAGTAAAACATATAATTTATGTAAAATTAAATATTTACAAATAGAAAACTAAAATTCTATCTATGAATCAGCTAATAAAAATTAATTAAAATCTAATATCAACTTATATTATTATATGTCTCAACTAGCTCAAGTAGCTAAGAAAAAAATAGAAAAAGAGAATTACAAAACTTGAAATTGGTTACTATTTTTAATTTTAAGAAATGAATATATAACAAAGTAAAGTAAAAGGGGTATATTGAATTTTTTAAAACTGAGAGAGCCGGGGAGCCGGGGCCCCCATCCAATCCTTATGTAGGTCTACCACTACTGACAGCATATGATTTTATGAATATCTCGTTTAAGTTTCTAAAGTTTTTGTTTTTGACCAATGTATCAAATTTTAACTAGTGAAGTGAAGTTTAGAAAAGTGGGGTGTGAAAATCAATTTTAAAATGTAAATAGTACCACTTTTTTAATAAAAAATTTGAATTTGAACAAGTCTCAATCATTCAAATATTTTAACATTTGTTTTTTTTTTTTTTCTATGGGCTTAAAAGGGATTGAGTCTCAAAGAATTTCATAGAAAAGGAAAAAGTCAAAATATTTTGTTTTTATCTTAGTACAAATATCTAATGCTTTATCTCACTAATCTTAATTTTCTAAAATAACCTTGTAAGATCCTTTTAAATATGTTCACACTCGTCTAAAAAGCATATAATTTACTGTAGTTAATAATTCTATAATTGTATTTTAAATATAAAAATTATATTATTTTTAAATTATTAGGTATGACATCAATGATAGTATAGTGTAGTTAATTATTTCAAAATTTATAATAGGTATATTAATATTCATTTAGTAATAATTTATTTTTTTATTACAAAGTATTTCACGCTTATGCTGATTATGAAAAATAAAAAAAGAAAAAGCTTTCCAAAGCTCGGGACAAGGTGACTTCTTATGACATGAATTTGGGAACTAAGCCCGTTTGGCAGCCAGGACATAAGAGGGACTGGACTAGATTTTGGGACTAATTTATTAGTCCTTTGTTTGGAGCATTTTCAAGAATTGGAATTGGGACTAATCTTAGTCCCAATAGTGGCAAATCATTGGGACAAACAGTCCCATGGTGAATCATGGGATTACTTGTCCCAAGCTTGGACAAATTGTTTTTTTATTTTATTTAATTAATAATAATATAAAAATGATATAATACTAAATAAATTATAATTTAAGATAAATTATAAATAAGAATAAATAATTTTATATATTATTATTAATTATATTTTATAAGTTATAATATTAGTGAAATTAATATAATAAAATATTATATTATTAGACAAATATTAATATAATAATATATAAATAATTTAGAAATATTATAAACAATAATACTATTAAATCTAATAAAATAAATAAATAAATAAATAATTCTTGATATAATAAAAAATAATAATAAATTTTACTATAATAAAATAAAGGATTATTAAAAAAATATAAATGTAAGAGTATAAAATATTGAAAAAATACATATAAAATACATTATAATATAGTTATAATTAATAATTAATAATTTTTAATAATATAATGTTTAATTATATTTTAATCTAGAATTCATATTGAATGTTTAATTATAAAAATAATGCATTAATAATATTAAATAACCAATAATATTAAATTGAAAATTAATATAATATTTTGAATTATTACTTTTAAAAAATAAAAGGTATTTAAATATTTTTAATCTGAATATTAAATTAATATTTATTCAAATTAAACTTTAATAAAAATAATTATTTTATATTTAAAAATTGATTTCTTAAAAATTTATTATATGTTAATATAGTCCAGTCCCACAATGTACCAAACATAAAACAGTACTATCTATAGTCCAGTCCAATCTAATCCAATCTCAATCCCAATCTCAATCTCAGTCCAGTTCAGTCCAATCCTGACTACCAAACAGGTAAAGGTAAATTAATCAGTCCAATCCCAATCTCTTCCAACTGACTCAAACTAAAACGTCCAAAAAATAGTCCTAAATATTAGACCTGCTGTCGTCCTTTCGTCCAGACTTCCACAGCCAAAGCCCCAGGTGGCCTTAATGACTACAAAAGAAATCCCAACTTACATACATCATCCTTGCATCATTGATGACATCTAAATCATATATTTTACCTACACGTCTTTTCAACTGATTGCACAATACTGTTGCTTTCATTTTCATATTTTGCTAGAACCAAATGCCCCGCATCATATGTACAGGTATACCGTAGCCACACCCTAGTTAGTTTGACCCAATATAGGGTATAATATAAACATTTCTCTACTTTGTAGTGCTCATTAAATTTAGGCTGCGTTTGTTATACCATATAAGATTGTATAATTATTACTGTAGCGGATAGCATTATATAGAATTGTATAGTATAGGATTGAATAAACTCTCTACTGTGTTTGGTTTATCAATATATTATATAAATATTATACAATACTGTGTTTGATAAATGATTGTATTTAACTATATTAAATTCCTTACAATAATAAAAATGATTTAAAATTAATAAAATATTTTAAAATATAATAATTTTAAAAATTATTTATATTAAATTAATTTTTAGATAATTAATTTTTATTTAAATATTTAATAAATTATATTTATTTATTAAAATAATTCATTTAAATATTAAATAAACTAATAATTTAAATATTTATTTATTTATATATGTTTGCGGTATTTATTGTCAAAAACTGAAAAAAAATAAAGTTGTATAATTTAAATCTTGTAATAATATAATATGATATTTTAAAATATTTTAAAATATAATAATTTTAAAAATTATTTATATTAAATTAATTTTTTAGATAATTAATTTTTTATTTAAATATTTAATAAATTATATTTATTTATTAAAATAATTCATTTAAATATTCAATAAACTAATAATTTAAATATTTATTTATTTACATATGTTTGCGGTATTTATTGTCAAAAACTAGAACAAAAAATAAAGTTGTATAATTTAAATCTTTTAATAATATAATATAATATTATATATAATATTATATTATATTATTTAATATTATATTATATTATATTATATTATATAAAACTTTTAAATTAAAAATTATATCCAACAATCCCCAATATCATTATCCTATCCAGCCTTAACACATGGTAGGGGACATAATTATTTTGCCTCTTTTTATGCGGTCCTTATACGACTCTTATGCAACCTTTTACTATACTATTCATCTTTCTGATGCACCAAAAACGGTATAAAAAAATTTTATACGAATAGTACCATTTATACTATACTATACGGGCTGCCAAACACGCCCAAGGTTTAGAATCGGCTTTCTTGTTTCCCTATTTAAACTTCCATTCTTCGTTTTTTTATGGTGCGCATTTTTTTAATGTATTTTGATTTTAATGTTAATTATATATTTTTAAAACTAAAAATATAAAATTCATAAAAAAACTCCATAATTATTTTAATTTTAATTAATTCTCATATAATTAATAATTAAAATATATAAAATAAAAAATAAAAATATTAGTTTTGGAAACCTCTTAAGTGAATTTAAGTGTTAATCAATCATAATCTTCGGGATGTTAGCAAATTAAAAAACTTTTTATATTTTTGCTTTGCAATATTTATTTGTGTCTTTTTAAGCGAATTTATTCTAAAAATATCATAAACTCAGTTATCTCATAGAGGTAGTTGACCTTATATTGACGACGAGTAATTATTTTGCATCAATCAAAGAACCAAGATCGGCATGTATTAAAATGTATAGTAACACTTCAAATCGATCTAATGAGCCTTAGATATTATTATTAATATCCTTTACAAATGTTTAGATTCATGCCCTAAATCATATGGCGAGAAGAAAAAAGTTCTACAGAGAACTTAATTGGCCAGTGGGTGATTTGACGCTACGATAAATTGTATGAGGTTGAAATGTTGTTTATTTTAATCTACATATAATCATGTACATGTCAAGTGCACATCTACCCATCCAACGAAATTTATTAATGCATGTCATGTCATGTCACGGTACAAATTGATTAATTTAACACATAACACTCTTACACCATAGCATAGGGATTATAAATGTGCAATTATACCCTTCGCCTATATTGTGTGATCAAAGAAGTTACTAAATTTATATAT
This sequence comes from Boswellia sacra, assembly GCA_013180625.2. Taxonomy (NCBI): domain Eukaryota; kingdom Viridiplantae; phylum Streptophyta; class Magnoliopsida; order Sapindales; family Burseraceae; genus Boswellia; species Boswellia sacra. The sequence goes on along the minus strand of SNVD02010334.1, from coordinate 38,263 downwards.
GTAGAGATTTTTTTTTTCTTTTAATTAGTAGTATAAATTTTTTTTTAGAACAGATTCAAAAACAAACTTGTGTAGACTCAAACCTAATTCTCTATATCAAAAGATAACCGTTACATCTAATGAATTTGTACGATTTCATCTAGAAATTATAAAGTTTAATGGTTTAACTAATGTAGTTATATATATATATTTTGCGTTGTTGATAATAACCAATTATGTTATCTTTCACTAAATTATTCGTATTGTCTCTAGAGCTTGATAGAGAGTTAATATTCGAATTTTAACCTCTCATTAAGAGATAAGAATCAACCAAAGATATTATTAAATATTATTATTGATCTAGCAACATTATCCAACTGACTACCACATTAGAACTTTATTCAAGTCATTGACGATCCTCCGTTACGTAATGATGGTCGTTGGCTTGGTATGTTATTTGAAAGAAACAAGAAAGGTTTGGACTTTGGACTCCATTTAATTTGGAATTTCTTTATTAAAAAAAAAAAAAAAAAAACCCCTTTGATGAGATGATACGATACACATGCTGACGCATGAACCTTCAAATCACTCTTAAAAAATATGTATTTCGTCTAAATACATGTCTCCGTAGAAACAACAGTGACCATATAAAAACAAAAGTGTAACGTTTTCACATTCAAATTTTATATTTAAATTAAGATGCGATATTATTTATTTAATTATAATATGAGTACTATTAACATGTGCCTTAATTATGGACGTGCGTATGTTAACGCCTTGATATTATGGAATTCTGTTAAGAATTACATATTCAATAATTTTTAATCCATAAATTACTTCTTTTAATAGACTTTTAATCATGAACTACAATTTTTTAGTTATCACGTTTAAGTATACAATTTTTCTTACCCTATTTAATTTATTTGGTACGCAATTTCTTTTTTAAATAGATGAGATATTAACTTCCTTAAATAAAAAATTTGTATATCATTAATTTCAATAGTTTTTTAAACACTTTCTTTGCTTAATTAAAAGGCAGCTGAATCATAAAATAAAATCTTGTTGGACGGAAAATATCAATAAGAGTTATCACATTACCAACGTCCATATTTAATTTGCTAGGCCAGCATCGGCTGCCTAGCCATTTCACTGTGGTTCACGCAACCATGACTATGATAATTGAAACAATGCCTGTCACAAATTAAAGTTTCTCATCAAATCATACTTCTCATTAACAGCAGTATAGTTAAAAAGATACCTATCTCTTTCGCTATATTAAAAGCTGACATTTCATATAAGTTGATCAATTAACTGACCCTAAAACTAGCTAGGTTGATCCATCATAAAAATATTGACGCGACTGCACTAGAAAATCAATGAGTGCCATTATGCCTTGTATGATATCTTTGCGAGTAGAATTTTCTTGTACGAGCATAGAGAAGCAAAGCTAGAAACGTGCCGCAACTACAAAGACAAGACCAGAGAATAAAGGTCTTTTTGTAGCATTCAACTCCAATGCATCTCCCATTTCCATTGCTTTCCTTGCGGTAAACCAAAGCTGCTAAGTACCCATAGAGAAAGGAGCCCATTGGAATGTTTGCAACGACAACATTATGGTTTACGCTGAAATTTTTGGTTCCAAACAGCTCGGTGGTTGTGGCTACAGATACGGACGTAATTGCCCCCGTACAAATGCCAATAATGGCAGTGCTGATGTAGAGCGCCAAGTTGGTTGTGTTGAGAAGTAATATGAAAGCCACCGCCATCGGAGCCGTTAATGCAACCATAGAAGCTGGGCCGGAAATCATATATTCGCTCCTGATAAAGGCAAAAATAAAATATTGTCATTATTATTTCTGTACCAAAGGGTGCCGAGATAAAAGAATATAAATTTGCACCATAGAAGTCAAATGGGTCCTTGAATGCATTGACTCATTGTTTGACACGTGCATGCATGTATAGTTTTCATTAAATTCTCATCAAGAGTAGATGCAACCTTCTAATAGTGATACCATCCGAGAGATACGATAAAGAGTTACCTGGAGAAAAAGTAATCGAGAAGAGACGGCATGAGACGGCCAAAGAAACCAAATGAAGACGACAAGGAAACCAGAGAAGAAGTTCCAGAGAACCCTCGAGACTCAGCTATTTGTCCCAAGTTGTTCAGAAACACAAGCCCGAGTGTCGCACCACATAAGTATACAAAAAAATACAACCAAAATTCAATTCTTTGCAGCATCAACTTAGCTCCAATCTCCTCCATTTCACCTAACGCACCATGAACTTCATTTATAGCCTCATCCTCCTTCACCCCATTCTCCACTCTCTCTAAACTGCTATTATTATTATTATTATTATTATTCTCCTCTATTGTAGAATGATGCACCTTAATTTTCTCACTTGACAACCATTTCCCTGCCAAACCATCTCTGATTTTCTCTGCTAATGGAATCACTAGTGGGGCTAATAGGCACACTGCCATACCAATCAAGTTCTGAAGTGGTGACAATCTATTTGAAAGCCGATCAAAGCTGCCGATAATGGCATAGATACCGGTAGCAATTGTTATCACAAACATGACAATAAACCTCCCTCTCATGCTTCCAGACTTTCCAACTTCAAGGTTTCTGACTAGCGGGGCAGCTATAACACATGCTAGTAAAGGAAAAATCGAGTTAAAGAGAAGATAAGCTTTAGCTCTTTTTGTTGGGGAAACATAAATAGCATTAACTATAACTGTATAAATTTTTGCGCTTAATCCTAAGTAACTAGTTGTTATTCCCACAGCAACTTGGCGATCTATCGGGAAGTTTCTAATGGTGGCAACATAACAAACTGTGTTGATCCAACAAATGCTATTTCCAGCTAAAACAGTCAAAAAGAAAATATACCCATATGAAAGAGATGATATTTGGTTGGTTATGAAGAGATATTGGAGGCCATAACCAATAAATCCGAGACTAGCACCAATCAAGAGGACTAGCCAAAGGGGCAAGTAAACAGCTGCAATGCCAGAAACCCATCCCAATAGCTTGCCAGCATCTGAAGCAAAGGCAAGATTGTTGAGTTGGAGTTGGGAGAGGGAAAGGAGGGACTTGAGTTGAGATGAGTAAGCTGGGAAATTGGAGTTTGTTCCGTTCATGGACTGAAGCCATACTGCGCCCACCAAGCTCAGCCATTGAAGAATGGTTTTAGGCATGGCAGGATGCGGGTGTGGTTTCCAGATTCAGATGGTTTGCATTGCACTGATGGGTATTTAAGGAGGGTGTGTATGTGTGTTGAGTATATATTTTTGGAAGGCAAAGATATGCAAATGTGTGAAGAGAGATACCAAGTCAGTAATGTTGTCTACTGAAAACGACACAATTCAATAGCAACAAATTCTGTCCTCATTTTTTATTTATTTTCAATCTGCCGTAATCTATAATTGAATGTTGGTTTAAAAAAGTTTTAACATCTTAAAATTTATGTAGTTTTATTATAAAAATAGATTGATAGTCATGTATTCAACAATGACAAATTTTTCAAAATAAATAATTTATTGATTTGAAAAATTATTAATATAATATTGTTAACCACATATCGTATAAAAATTTAAAACAAAAACCAATGGAATTCACATAAAAATACAATCGTAAGATATAATATATCTTGTTTGAATTACGAGAGTGGGGAAAAGAAAAGGCGCATATTAATGTGGCTGTGCACATAAAAATGTGGTCTTGTTTCGACCACACCTCTTATAACTTGGAGAGCAGTAATATTATGGTTATGTACATTAATGCTCTGGTTATGGGCAATTAATAATTTAATCCCTAAATATAGCACAGAGTAATTTGAATTTGCATTGCTTCTAAAATTATAGTGCACTATAATAATAATATCAACAATATAAATTATTTTAAATAACTTAATCCATGTAAATTGATTTGATTATATTGTTTGATTTTTATATAATAATTTTTTTGTATTATTTTCAAATTTTATTCATATACCCATTCATTTATATTTAGTTCACAAGTATTATCTAGAAAACTGAGTATTATTTTGGCAATCCTTACCTTGTATGAGTTAGTATCGATAAATCTAAATTTTCTAAAGTCCCTAAAATCAATGTTTCCAATTGAAGGGGACATATATATGTAGTATAATTTCTATTATATAATTTTGGATTATGTAACGTAGAAGGTTAATTGAAGAATATAAACCGAATTAGTCATATTTTAATTCATTGAGTGGCTGACATTAATAGTTAGTCCAAGTTTATGGTATTTTCCTATCAAAAGTAACGTATGCATCATATCTTATTTGAAATCTTTATCTCAAAAATTTTATACCTGATATATAAGTGTGAATGATGTAAGGCTTACCTTGTACGAGCAGAGTTTGTGCAAAGGTGATGCTTCTATTAATTACAATTTTAAAAGAACAGAAATGACAGAATAAAGTCTACAGCTTACATCATCCATGAGATCTGCGGAGTGCCCACCACACTATTGTGAACCACGCACAAGATGGGTCCACCCCCTGAAGTCTGATGGTTCTAGCTAGTTCCAAAACCATAAACGAAAGTGATATTCAACTTTTATTATTATTATAAGTATTATTATTATTGTTATTATTCTTTTTATTAAAGACGTAATAATTTTTTTGTATATTATAATACAAAATTATTAAATGGCGTAATTAAAATTTCATTTTCTAATTTATAAACAGTATTAAAATTTTATAAATATTTTTATTTTAAATATTAGATAAAATTCTAAAAGAACTTTTTCTTTTTTAGATAGACAATACAGACCTTAACGAAACATTTACAAAATTCATGTCATTTAATATTTATAGAAAAATATAAGAATCTATTGAATCGAATTTGGCGGAAGTGTCCCATTTCTCTAAGGTTACGGAGTCATGTCGTGACGCAAAATCCAAAAGGTACAAATGCCCTATAGGGATCATCTTTATTAGGATGCAGTTAGGGTTGCTTTTTGTACAAATGATTTTGGTGATGAATTTTTGTCCATGACCTCCACAGTCCACCGAACCTCGATTTTTTTTTTTTTTTTTTTTGGTTCTTGGCACCAATAGAAGGCTGAGCTTGTGGGTTGCGAGGCCTATCACCGTGAGGCAAGATTCCCATGCCTATTATTATACGGATAAGGCCGTGAGATAAAAAATTAAGACTGCGTTTGGGACTGTTATTGCATAAAAACTTTAAGATCCAGGTACTAATTATAGCTATTTTGATATTCGATAAACCCTTTAAAAATTGATTATTTAGAACGTTGCTGTCGCAAAAATTTATTTTTGAATTAGATTACAAAGATAGATAGAGGCAACTTATGAAAATTTGATTTTAAAAAGCTAAATTTTGAATACGCTAAAATACCAAAATTGTTTTTAAAATATAATATACATCCAAAAATATCCTTAAATATTAAAATGTTAAAATTAATTAATTAGTTAATAAAATTGAATATATTTTACATTTTTAAATTATTTTTTAAAAGAATTTAAAGTTGTTCGCCGATCAACGCATGGAGTGACATCGTCAACTTCAGAAGGCTTGCCAGAAGCCACTGTATATGGATTCACTGATTGTTTTGCTATTCTGAACATAAATCAGCCAGATCAAATGGTTAAAGTTTTGAGATATAAACTTTAATCGCCCAATTGGCTATTTTATGGCCACAACTGCAAACCCATCAATGGATCCATGTGCAGAGGCTTCCGACAAGTCTCTTGGAGATGATAGTGTCACTCCATGCATCGATCAGCGGCTGACGGCGTTTGATAGATAACGGAAGGTGGTAGCTCTCTGATGTTCTCTTTGAATTTTTATTTTAATTTATTTTAATTTATTTTAATTATTTTATTTTATTAAAATATTTAGATCAAATACTAATAGTAATGTAATTCTTTTATAATTTTTTGTATAATTTTGTATTTTTATTGAAATTTAGCTTTTCAAAATTAAGCTTACTAAACACACATCATAACCTTAAGATAGCATAGTAATTTTGAACATCTATTTTATTAAACACTTTAAACTTTTCGAGACAGCATCGTAAATAGCTTATTCTTCCTACAACACTTTTCTATAACAATTTTCTACAGCATAACAGTCCCAAAAACACCATAAGGTCCCTAAATTAAAATGATTTTATACTCTTATCCTATATCCACTCACACCTCGTTATATATGAAAAGAATAACTATAGTTTTTTTAACAAAATTATTTTTAGTAAAATAAATTTTTTATTATCAAAAAATATAATATTATCTTATTTTAACAAAATTCTAAATACAATTATAAAAAAGTGATTTATCATTCTAAATCACTTTTATTTTAAATAATATCAATTTTCCACTCAAACACATCATAATTCATATTCTGAAATCACATTAATTGTGATAATTTCTAAAAATATTTCTAAATATCATTTATCTTAAATCTGTGCATATCTCAATCACATGAAACATTTCAACTAAATAAGCAAATAATTTATATCTAATATAATCAATTAATCATGCATCCACAAAATATTACTTTCAACACACATACGATAATTCCAAACATCTATAGTTTATAAATTAACTACTATACTGAAAATAATCAACTCTCAAGGTTACTGGTTAAAATTGGTTAATATCGAGTTCCTCTGGATAGTTTGTATTTGAGTCTTGTCCTAAAATATTAAAATTAATATTCAATTGGTCTCAATATAGCAAATACCATAAAATATCAACTCATTTCAAAACATGATACTAAGAAGCAGCTTGTTTTCTTCCACTTATCACTAAACATTTAAAGTGTTTGAATTTTAATCTTAAAATTTTTGCTTGTTTTCCCATTTAACACTTATTTTAAGTGACAAATCACTTAATTGAAAAAGTGAAAATTTATCACTTTTTCTAATCACTATTGTCTAAATGAGGTATTAAAAATTTTATTCCATAAATATCCCTATTTATTAAAATAATATAAATTTTATTAAATTTTCTAATCATTATTGTCTAAATGAAGTGTTAAAAATTTTATTTCATAAATATCCCTACATATTAAAATAATATAAAATTTATCCAGTTTTTATTTATGAATGTTATTTTAATTTATTAAAAGTATAATTTTTGGTATATTTGTGATTGTTTTAGTATTTATTATTAAATTGTTATATTATTTATTACTATATTTATAATTACCATATTAAAAATATGATAAATATTTTTTATAATTGGTAAACTTTCATTTATTTCTATTAATATTTCAAATTAATTAGCTAATAATATGTTGAATAATAACTATTGAAAAATTTGATATCATTATAAATAGCGAGTTTTAAAATAGACACTATATTTGATAGAATTTTATTACATATTATAGGGACAATTTTATTGAAACTTCAAAAGTTATTAAATTGCTAAGGACATTTTATTTCATTTAATAGTGTAAATTTAAAGTAAAAAATTAATATTTAATATTGTGAGTTAAAGATCATATATTTTTTTCCTTTTTTAAGTTTATGAAATGGAAAACACTTTTATTAATAGAATTATTCTTTTATAATTCAAAATATGGTCCTCAAGATGTAATGGATAAAAATACTACTCTTACATTTTTTTTTACACAAATTGATATGGCTTAAACTTGATCTAATAGAGGAATAAATTTTAAAAATTGATAATATTAATGTATAGTAGTTATACAACAATATCATATGAGTTTATATAATATAATATTAACTATTTAAATGAAAAAGAATTTTTGTTTAATTTTAGTTAATAATTATTTTTTAAAAGTTGTAAGAAATATAATATTAATTATTTAAATGAAAAATAATTTTGATTTAATTTTATTAATTATTTAATTTTTAAAGGATTGTATAAATATAAATATAAACATTTTACGTTTTAATAAGGGTAAAAAAAGTTACATTAAAGATAAAATATTTTCTTATCACTTTTTTTAAGTGGTATCTAACAAAGCAAACAAACATCCTATTAAGTGATGTAAATTAAGTTCTAAAAAGTGTTTAGATCTAAAAAGTATTAAGTGATTGAAACAAATACCACCTAAGTGACTACCAAAGCAATATAATTTGACTCATTTTCCTTTCTCCTTCTTCTTTTTTTTTCTCAATCTCCCCCCTCAATTTCTTTTCTTTTCTCTCTCTCTTTTCTTTTCTTCTTTTCTTTCTCTTTTGCTCTTAATTTCTATTATTCTCTCTTTGGTTTGCTCACAATTTTGTTTGAAATGAAAGCTGGCAGCTCAATGCAATTTATAAGCCTCCAACCGCCTCAACCATGCAGCTCAAAAGCTACTTTATTTGGTATTGATGAAACCGATAGCTGCTAGCTGCCACTCTCTCGTGCAAAAGCTAGCCCAATGCTTGTTCTATAAAGAAAACAACATGTGGCCCTCGACCATATGTTTTACATTTAGACTTTCCTTCTGCAACAAGGATTTCTTCCAACAATTGAAAACAATTAATATACCTCTATATAGGGGTGCATTGAGGATGTTATGAGGACGAGGGAGACCTTGAGCCTTAAGAGGAATTCATGAGCTACAAAAACACCGGGATTTATTCTCCAAGAGTTTATTCTTTTCAACGCTATTTTTCATTTATTCTCCAAGATTTTATTCTTTTCAACTCAGTGTTTCTTTGTCTTCTTCAGTTCAAATCCTTGCATTTTTGCTCATAATGAGTAACGAAACTCCAAAGCTAGGCTGTAAGGCCCGTGGACTTTAAAAACTAAATATAAGCTTGGCCTTAGGGGTGTTCAAAAAAATCTGACCCGATCGGGTTTGATTGGGTTTTCACAGATTATAATGTTAAAAAACCCGAAATCAGGTTTTAACAACCGGGTTTGAGTGAAATTGGGTTGTAATCGGGTTTATTCAAGAAAACCTGAAAAACCCGACCCGATCATTCTATTCTTTTAATAATAAAATATGACACGTGTCAATTTTTCATTAGTTGAATACATAATATTTTTGTCAACTCTGCAACACCAGATTAGTTATGTAAATGCCATTGAAAACCCTATTTCTTATTCTTTTCTCTTTCACGGTTTCACCCCCACCACCTCTTCAGTCTTCTCCTTCACAAACTCACCTCTGCCTCCACCCTCTCCATTGCCGCTAGCAACCTCCGCTCTCCTCGCTCATGCTTACCATCGCCTCCACCAGCCTTCTCTTCTCTTTCACCAACCCCACTGTCTCTTCTCCTTCACAAACCGGCCTCTGCCTCCAACCCTGCCACTACCGCTCCTCCACTTCCGCTAGTAGCCTCCACTCTCCTCTCTTGCCTCCACTCTTGCTTGCACTCTCCACTCTTCTCGCTCGCGCTCATGAGTCAGAACAGCCTCTTCTAGCCCTCCTAAGAGGCAGCTTGTAAGTCAACGATTTTAATTAAAATTTCAGTGACTGTTTGAACAACTCCTTTGTTTTTGTTGTTGCATCTGAATATTCTTTAATATGTTTTAGACTTCTTTGCAAAGGTGGTACAAACGATTATTTTTTTGGTTTTCCTTGGAAGCATATCTACCATTCTCAAAGTGATCTCTTTGCAATAGCACAAGAAACAAGATTCGGCTTGCCTCTAGTCACAAAGTTTGGTGAATCTTGCATATGATTTTCAAATGCCCGGTACTGATCTTAAAGATTATTTTTTATGAATTGATTTTAATGTAACAGATAAATGCACATTACATTTATATGGTATATTTTGATGACAGATTGGGAACGAAACTGCAATTTGAAATGTTGATTTTTTTTTTTCAAAATTAAATTCAGGAGTATTTTTTTCAATTGATTGAAATTGAACCATGTATGAGTTGCTTCCCTTGTTTGCAAAGTTGCTATTCTGAACTTCCATGTATGACTAACCCGACCAACCCGACTAACCTGACAAACCCGAAAACTCGGGTTTCATGTCGGATCACACCATCGAAAAACCCGATCTCGGATCAAATTTCTGTAACCCGATGCTTCATCGAGTCAAGTCGGATTCTGCTCGACCCGACCCGACCCGACCCGTGTGCACCCCTACTTGGCCCAATTAGAATTTTATAGCCCAACCCAGTCAGTTCTTTCTATTCCATTTATTTCCATTAAACACAACAAAAACAGGGGAGAGAAGGAAGAATGGAGGCGGTAGCAGGTGTGCAGTTCATTGACCATTCAATCAACAAAATTTGATTGTCGATTTCAGTCAAAATCCTATTAGTCTTCGGCCCCACGATATGTCTTTTCAAAGCTCCTTCTGTCATGTTTCCATCCATATGCATCTTATCACGAGATTCTTTACAGATTTTGCATATTGAAGCTTGGAAGCTGATGGCTTCTTATGCAATTTCTGGCCAAAATTCGGTGAGTTACTGTTCCATATACATGTCAATTTGAAGCTTGTTTCAAGCTCTTTTTCACCATAACATTGTTGTGACATGTTGATTTATGAAATTCATTAATCGAAGAAAAATAGGTGTTCGGTCATTATTCATCTTTCTTCGGCGATGTTTTCGATGACAATTTCTTAGCCAAAAAGAAGCTTAAATTTAGCAAGTGGATTATATTTCAAGATTTACATATTGTATGAAAGTGTATTCAATTTATGGTTTTTCATATAATTTAAGTTATTAGTTTAATTAATTAAGTTGCAAATAGTTCTCTTTTACATATAAATTGTTGTTAGAATAAATGATGAGTGATTATGCTATTTTGAAAATAACTGTGTGTAAGGTATTAAATTTTAGATAAAAAGACGTTTATGGGTGGTTATGATAGACTAATGTTTGAGTACATAATAAATGATGTTTTGTTATGTTTAAATATAGAAGGAAAAGGAATATAAAGTGTAATTGGTAGAATGAATGTATGTAATATGTCAATGGAAATAGAAAGCTTGTTGATTGTTAGAAAATAGACATTTATAATTATATTAATTTGTATAGTAATTGAAGTATTTAGTTATTTCCTTTGAATATATATATATGAAAAATTGCATTTTTGATTTATGAAATATGGAAATGATGAGAGGTTTTATACTCAAAATAATAGCAAATTATTTTGGAGAAAAGCTTGGGAAACTAGAAGTTTCTGTCTGCAAGGGTAACATTGCAAAATTCTGAAATTATTCAGCTGCAGGGGGTGAACTACAAATTCTGAAAATAATTCCATAATTTGCAGAGACCTGAATGCGCAGTTCCAGAATTTTAGGATATTCTAAGAATTTTCATTTAAAACATGATTTTTAAGATTTTGGAACTCATGAAATTTTCAACATTTAAGTATTTTAAATATAAGGTGAGTAATCTATGTTGATGTATTTTATGGTTGAATAGTGATTAGGTTTTCAATATTGAACTGTTAATGTGTAGAGTTCTAAAAAAAATGTACGTATATATATATATTACAAAATTTAGAAACTATGTCTAAGGGTATTTGAGTAATTTTATTTGAATTTGATGGGCTTCAGGCCATGAAAGAGTTGTAAAACCATGTTTAAATAAATGAGAATTGGGTTAGATTATAGTTGTGGGCTTGTGTTAGAATTTGGTAAGGATTAAATGAGCTTGAAAAATAAGTGGACTTAGGCCCATGAATTAATGCCTTATATATATAAGAGACATTAGGGTTCCAAAAGGGGGAGGATTTTTCTTTCATTTGGCTATAGAAGAGGAGAGTCTTACGACTAAAGGGGGAGAGAGAGAAGAACGAGAAGAAGAAAAAGAGAAGGAAGAAAAAGAGGAAAAGAAGGAAAAAATCAAAGAGGTGTATAGGCTTGGAAACCAAGTAGGGATTTTCTAACATTATACTTAAATCGTGTTATTTTTTTTTTGTTTTAATTGATATTGGTTTGCAATGCATGTGATTTATTGTTAAATTGATTGTTTGTTGCTTGGATGATGAATTATTTGTGAAATTATGTGTTTATGAAGTGAAGGAGAGGTTGTTCTTGATAGAAGTTGTAGTTCACATGATAGTTCTATGTTATTTGAACTGCTGCATTTTTTTGGATTGTAATTTGTACAATTTTTCTTTTGTTTAGGAAAATAGACATATGAAGCTTTAAATGCAGTTTGTGTGTAAGTAGTCATGTAGTGACAATGCAACCTTCATCGTATGGTATCTATTTTGTAAATGAACATGTATAGGGTTGCTGATTTATTGTAAAGGAACTTGTATTGTCATTTCGTCAGGCATATATACTACAAAAAAGTAAGCTATATACTACGACATTCTATGGCGGTTTTTAAAAAACGCCTTAAATAGTGAGTATCTATCACTATCTACGGCTGTTACGTAAACCGCCGTTTAAAGGGCCTTAAAAACCCCAAATAATTTCACCTGAATATGGCCTTATCTTCTAATTTCCCTCTTGTCTCTTCCTTTAAGCTCCCCCCAATTGCAAGAACCCTAATTTTCTCACGAAATCTTGCTTCTTAATCACTTTGTAGTGCGAATTTTTCCATTTTTCTTGATTGATTCACTTTCAAAATGCTTCTCTCTTGGCTCTCTCCTCTCACTCTCACTCTCTCGATCTTAGGTACGCTTCCCTCTCACTCTCTCTACACTCTTGGTTCCATTGCAATTCTCCTCTCACTCCTTCTCATTCTTCTATTTCTTCCTACGTCCCTTGGCCTTCATCATTCATAGAAAGAAAACTTATTTTATTGTTGCTTGTTGCTCTTGCTTAGCAAAAGTTTCTCTGGCTGTGGAGTGGAGGCGTTCTTGCACTAGACGAGGAGGAGAGTGTTGGTGCGAGTACCATACTGGTTGCGCTAGTGGCTAGGAATGTTATTAGGAGCGATCTACTTCACGTCTATCCAAGGTGAAATTTTTATTTTGGTTTTCCTTTCTTTCATGCATGTGAATGTATGGCTTGTTGCGCTTTTGTGAGCTGACTCTGTATCTCTTATCTTTGTTTGAATAAAGATGTAACTATTTTGATTACTGCATTGGAAGATAATATTGTGGATTTGTGAGTGTAACCAAATTACTATCCAAGGTGAAATTTTTATTTAGTTTGTTGTTGTCAATGGAATGATATGGCTAGCGATTGGCATTTGGGTTCTGCATTTGAACAATAAGTGAAAATCATTGTTTCTTGAGATTTTATTTTCTAGGTATGTCCTGCTTTCGATAATATTGCTGAAACATTTGTGGAAGGTTTTGCGGGCACTCAGATTTTGAAATGGACATTTCATTAACTTTGTCAATTTGGTTGAATTGTGCAGTAATGTTTTAAGTTTCTTGGTCTTACGTTGCAGAGAGAAACTCATATAGTAAGCCCAAAGTGAAGTGAATAGCTGCAGCGCTTTCCATCCTTGTAAGCTTCTAAATCCTTATTTTCTTAGCTCCGTTTTGTTACTGATTTGTAGTGGGTTCAAGTTTTGAGTTTTAAATACCTGAAACAAAATATAAAGATTGTTTTTTTAGAGGTGTGAAACCAAGAATGCCAACAAAAATTTTTAATCCTATTAGCTTTTGATCTCGGTAGCCTAACACTATAGTTCCACATTTCATAATTCTCAATTAAAATTATCTGTAGGCTTGGAATCTTTGAACACTTATATTTTGCTTTCTTCAATCTAACTCGAAGCATGCTCTTTGTACTTTTTATTATATTAATCGTATTTATTCTTTTTTTCTTTTTAAAAAAGCTTTATTGAAGTTGTTGGTGAGATTTATTTGCTTTAAATAATTGTACTTTAGTAATAATATATGTGTATGCTAAATTAATTAACGTGACTATTTTAGAAGTGAACCAGATGCCATGCATCTCATGTACCATGATGAAAAGTTAAAAAGTATTTCGTTGGCATCATATGAATTAAAAAAGCCCACTCTTCTATTCAAATAAACCAACCCATTAGAGTCCAACACCTTTACTTAGTAAATACACTTCAATAAAAAGAAAATTGAAGACAATAGAGAAAAGAGATTATCAGCCGACTCTTCCATTCAATAAACTAGCCCACTAAATCGAAGCCCAACACCTTTACTAAGTAAATAGACTTAAAGGAAAAAGATTGCAAACGAGAGAGAAAAAAAACTATTGCAACCCACTAACCCGAAAAATAAAACATAGCAGCCCATTAAATCCAAAAAAAGACATTAGCCCATTAAACTCAAAAAAAAAAAAAAGCTAAGCAGCCCAAAAATCCATAAATATAAGCAAAATGGGCAGCCCACTAAATCCAAAAATTAAAAAAAAAAAATTAAGTTAGGACTTTTTTAATAAAAAATGTTGACATAAAATTTTGACTTAAACTTTTAATCATTTATTGCATGTAGATGGTTCATGCGTTGCATTACTAAGTATGACTCTTTTTGTTGGGGAAGTTCTTTTTTTTTTTTTTTAAATTCTAATTCTAACTAGTTTCGTGAATAAAATGGTTGAACTCCTACTCACGCAATAATAGAACAATTGTGGTCCACCAGCAACACTTTTTTAAGTAACTCTCTCAAATATCATCTCTAATAATATAACATTTCTTATATGAGTAATTGAATTATATGATAAAGGGCAATATGACATCATTGCAACCCATTAACCCAAAAAATAAAACATAGCAGCCCACTAAATCCAAAAAAAGACATTAGCCCACTAAATTCAAGAAAAAGCTAAGTAGCCCAATAATCCATAAATATAAGCAAAATGGGCAGCCCACTAAATCCAAAAAAAAAATTAAAAGACACCACCTCACTATCCCCAAAAAGCATAAACAAATAGGCACCTAATCCAACAAAAATACCTAGAGTAGGCCACTAAACCAAAAAGAAAAGTGCACTACTCCACTAAAGCAACCAACAAAAGCATCATAGCCCACTTTTCTAACCCTCATTCATAATTAAGTTTAATGGGTAGCCCACTAAAAAAAAAAACCAGCCCACCCAAAAAAAAAAAAAAAGACATTAGTCTAGTAAACCCACTATTCTCAAATTATAAAACAGAAAAGACATTAGCCCATTGCTGAAAAAAATCTAAGTTAATAGTTTCTATTGTTAGTGACTATTGAATTTTATTGTTTGTATCTCTTTGTTAATTATTATCATTTTTTTTGTTTTTTCTATGTTTGTTATTCATGCGTAGAAGTTGTTCAATAGTTATTATTTGACCTATCTTGATATGGATTATATCTACTTTCTTTAAGGAACATACCCATGGATAAGAGTTGGATTGACTTACAAAATCGATGTTGTCAAGCATATTTCAGAGGGGTTGAGGGATTTTTAACTTTTGCTTTTGGCAATCTAGTTAATGATACTAGAATTTTATGTCCATGTAAGAAATGTCACAATCGATATCGTTTGGATAGATACACAGTAAGAGAGCATTTAATTTGTAATGGGTTTCTTAGAACATATAAAAGATGGACCTTACATGGAGAACAATATACACCACTTGAGTCTGACCAATCCAACCAACCCAGCCAACATTTTGAGGTCAGTTGTGATTCCATTATGGGTGATGATATGGTTGAAATGATACATGAAGCCATGGGGATTCCGAATAATGATTTTGGTGAAGGTAATAGTCATCCATTAGATCAAGAAACTAAGAGATATTTAAAACTTCTTCAGGAGGCAGAGTGTCCCTTATATTCGGGTTATGAGAAATTTACTTCACTTTCATTCACTGTTCAACTTTTGCAAATGAAAGTGTTGCATGGATGGACAGACACTTCAATGACAAAGTTACTAAAACTTTTAAAGAAAGCCTTTCCAGAACAATCCAAAATTCCTTCTTCATATTATGAGGCACAAAAGATAACTACTGACTTTGGGTTTACATACTAGTCTTGGGATGCTTGTCCTAACAATTGTATGTTGTTTAGAGGTGAGTTTGTAAATTTGGATAGGTGTTGCATATACCATGAGTCTCGATATAAGAACTTTGATGAGGTGAATGATGCATCAAATCCTAATGGTAAAATTGCTGCAAAACAAGTAAGATACTTTCCATTAATTCCTAGGTTGCAAAGATTATTCATGTCTTCAAAAACTGCTTCTCTAATGTGATGGCATGCAGAAGATCGTATTAAAGATGGTGTGCTAAGGCATCCTGCTGATAGCCCTTGTTGGAGAAATTTTGATGGAAAAACACCTTGCTTTTGCTGCTGATTCTCGTAATGTCAGACTTGGATTGGTAGCAGATGGATTTAATCCATTCAGGACTATGTCTATAGCACATAGTACATGGCCTATTGTGTTGATGCCATACAACTTGCCTTCTTGGTTGTGTATGAAAGATACTTTTTTCATTTTGTTTGTACTAATTGATGGTCCAAAAGGTCCTGGAAATAAAATTGATGTCTATATGCAACCGTTGATTGATGAATTAAAACAATTATGGAGTGAAGGTGTACTAACTTATGATGCATCGTGTCAACAAATGTTCAAGCTACATGCAGCATTATTATGGACTATTAATGATTTTCCGGCATATGCTAATCTATCGGGTTGGAGCACTAAAGGGGAGAAAGCATGTCCTTGCTGTTTGGGAAATACGGTATCTAAATGGTTGTCTCATAGTAGAAAATTCTGTTAGATGGGCTATCGATGATACTTGCCTAGTACTCATAGATTTCGAAGGGATAGGATATCATTTAATGGCATAACGGAATTGGGACCACCTCCATCTTGTCTGTCTGGTGTTGACATAAAAAGACAAGTAGAAAATGTTCTAACTGAATATAAGATGGAAGACCTTCAAAGGAGAATGAATAATTTTGAAATGATAAATCAAACAAACATTTGGAAGAAAAAAACCATTTTCTTTGAACTACCATATTGGGAGAATAACTTGATTAGACATAATCTTGATGTCATGCACATTGAGAAGAATGTTTGTGATAATATACTATGGACATTGTTAGGAGATTCTAGGAAATCAAAAGATTCTTTAAAGGCTCAACTTGATTTGGAGGATATGAAAATTAGGAAAGCACTGCATACCCAACAACGAGGTGCTAACAAATTGTATTTACCTCCTGCATGCTTCTCAATGAACAAAGATAATAAAGATGTCTTTCTTAGTGTGTTGAAGAAAGTGAAGTTGCTGGATGGTTATGCATCAAATATTCGACGACGTGTTCACACGAAAGAGCAGAGCATTTCAGGTTTGAAAAGTCATGATAATCATATTTTGATACAACAACTGCTTCCTCTTGCTGCTCGAAGGGCATTGCCAAAAAATGTTGTTGTTACTTTGATTGAGTTAGCAAACTTTTTCAAGCAACTGTGCTCCAAAGTGAATACTGCAGATGACTTAAACTCTATTCAACATTGAGTTGTGCTTACACTATGCCATCTTGAGAAAATTTTTCCACCTCCATTCTTTGACTTAATGGAGCATTTGCCCGTTCATCTTGCTCAAGGGGCATCTTTAGCGGGACCAGTACAATTTCGATGGATGTATCCCATTGAAAGGTATTATTAAGTAACATGTTACCTTATGTTCTTTTAACTTCCATTCTTATCAATAAATATCTATTTAGAAATCTCTTAGATTCTTTAGGTATTTACTAACTCTGAAGAGATATGTGCGCAATCGTGCACACCCGGAGGCTTCTATTGCTAAAGGATATCTAATGGAGGAGTGCACAAATTTTTGCTGAAGATATCTTGATGAGGTCGAAACTAAAATTAATCGAGGACCTCGAACTAAGGATGGTACCTCCGGTGAAGGAGAGCATTTTGAACTTGATCATGTCTCTTGGGTTCAAGCACATAGATATGTGCTAGTTAATACACCTTATATTGATCTCTTTCGAGAGTTAGATATGCATCATCATTTCTTTTCTAAGCAACTAAGTGAATTTGACTTGTATAGTTAGTAATATCTTTTGATGTCTTCTGACACAGGAAGCATCCAAATGAACTTCAACGACAAATGTCCTGTTCTTCTATTCATGAAATCCATAAAGAGCATAACAAAACCTTCCATGAATGGTTTCGAAGTCATGTAAGTGTTAGTTATCTATTGAAGTGCAACCATTATAGTGACTTTTGATTCTAACTATGTGTTCCTATAGGTTCACTCCTTACAAGAGACCTCAAATGTCTCATTATCCAAGGAAATCATCAATTTAGCTAATGGCCCTAAATCGGGTGCACATCGTTATAAATCTTATGTTGTTAACGGCTTCAAATTTCGTATCAAAGACACCGATAAGCACAAAACAACTCAACAATGTGGTGTTATTCTGAAGGCTGATACTATGAGCTATGTTAGTGCACGAGATAAAAATCCTCTTTCAAGTAGTGTTACATTTCTTCGAGTGTTAACAGATATAATTCAAATTTGTTATGTCAATGACATGACTTTTATGTTGTTCAAGTGTGATTGGGTTGATAATCGGATTGGAAAGAAGTGTGATGAATTTGACTTCACAATGGTTAATTTTAATAATCTATTATATAAAGATAATCATGCGGATGATGAACCTTTCATTTTAGCAGAACAAGCTGAGCAAGTTTGTTATATTCAAGATCCAATAGATGAAGATTGGCTGTTGTGCTTAAAATGACAATGAGAGATACATATGATTTCAATTCCAAAAGTTCATCTACCTAAAACATGGTGCCACAAGTTGAGCTATATGTGCAACAAGAATTTGATGAAAGAGGTTATTTTCACGAGGAAGATGTTCAATGGGTTAGGCAAGGAGTTGAAGGCACAACAATTATCATCAAAAGAGAAGACAATGATGATGGGATGGATGATATTGATTGACTATGTTTTTGGGCATGCTTTTTTGTACGGATTGTAATTTTTTATATGCATATATATGTTTAATTTTATGATATATAAGAAATGATGTTAACATGGTTTTCTGTTTTTGTTTTTTTGTAGGTAACTATGCCACCAAAGAGACATCGAGACATCTCAATGGAGAGTATAATACAAAGGGAAGTAGAATCTCGACGACAATCGACATCTTCCCAAACTCAAACAAATAACGGAGAGCAAGGTATGTACATAAATAAGATTTATTTACTAATTAACATTTAAAGTTGTTTTCTCATTTGTTTATTTGTTTTTCAGATGATGGTGGTACATCAAAAATTGTAAAAGGCCGTGGATCAGCTCGCACTATTCGTGAGTGGGGAATAGCGCAAAGGTTGCATGTTGAGTTTAACTCTCAATGGCAACCAATAAATGCAAACAAAGATAAATTAACCTCCCAACTTGGAATCATAGTAAAAAATGGCAACATGGCTCCACTTACTTGTCCGCGGTGGCAAAACATGCCTCAACATCTTTTAGATGACATTTGGAAAGAAGTAAAGGTGAGTAATTTATAAGAAATTCTTGGGTTATAACATATTTTTTTGTATCTATGTTAATCTATTAGAATTTGTTATTGTAGGATAATACAGATGTTCTTGATGGGTATAGACTTCATTGTTTAAAAGCAATTGGGAATTTTTGGAGGGATTGGAAAGCTCGTGTCAAGAGTGATTATTACAAGAAATTTGATACAGATGAGGCTCGGTTAGCTTTCACTCCTCCTAGAGTTAACCCCGACCAGTGGCCTATTCTTGTAGCTTATTGGGGGACAGAAGAAGCCAAAGTATGTGTCTAACTCAATACATGATCTATATACCCAAATAGTTATTTCTATGTAGTTGTAAATTCTATAAGACGTAAAATTTTAAAATTGTTTGTATTATAGGAAGTTGCAGAGAAGAATAAGGTAAACCGTGCACAACAGGTTGCACTTCATCGAACAGGCCGTACATCGTTTGCCTAGAAACGAGAAGAGCTAAGTTTTGCATAACTATGTATATGTCTTTATCTATATGGTATTTATTTATTAGTCATGAAGATGTTGTATCTTATTAGCAGTTGTTATTTCAATTTTGTGGGAGTTGATGCTACTTCAATTAAGTTATGAAGGAAGTGGTTGTCTTTCGATTATGTTACCATTGTATTCCAAGAAATGGGATGAGTTTATTTTTTATGATGTTTTTGGTAAGTAACATCACTTTTTAAGTACTTGTAGTGATAACAAAGCTTTATATTAGTTTTTTTTTTGGGTTAGATGATGAGAAATGGCGAACAAACTGATCGCATTAGTGTCTTCATCAAAACCAGAACAAAAAGTAATAGGGAAATAGGTGATGATGAAAGTGCAGAAATAATTGTAAGTTCTTTAATTTTTTGAACCTATATATTCATCTACTATGTATGAATTAATTTTATTTATTGTTTTATCTTCTTTAACTTGTTATTTGTTTTGATAATATTGTAGAGTCAATTTAATGAAGGTTTGTCTCAATTTACACAAGAGCAACAAACTCAACAAGTGAGAGAAGAGGTATTTGGCAACGTAATGGGACCTGATCATCGTGGTTATGCTCGGACGTACGGTCATGGTCCATCTCTAATTGACATTCACAGATGCAGCAGCTCATCTGATAATCAATTGAGGGAACAGTTTAGTGCCTTACAACAAGCACACAACAATTTGAATGCAGCTCACAACAACTTGAATGAACAACACAATTACTTGAACAAAGAGTACAACAACTTGAAGATGACACATGCTGAAGTCATTTCCTTTCTACAAGAGACATTTCCAGAATTTGCACAGCGGCGTGCAAATAGACAGGTATTCACATATTTCTATAAAAGTTAAAAGCTTCAAATGATTCATATTTTAACTTGAGTTTGGTATTTTTTTTTCTAAATAGGTTCCAGATGCTTCAAGTGGACATCAAAGTTGTTTTCCACTTGATAGTCATGGAACAAATGATGTCACATGTGACACATCAGATGAGGAACATGAGTACGTATAAACAATCTTATTTGTTCCAAATTGAACAATCTTATTAAATGAATATTATCTAAGTTACAAATTTATTCTTGCAGGTAAGTTCAAGTTTTGTGGTTTGCACTTATCTAGAGGTTGATGAACTATTAAAGATGTTGTTTAATTATTTGCTTGTTAGATGTTAAACTATGTGGATTATGATTGAGTTACTTTTGATTTGTTTGTTATAATATATTTAAAACCATTTAAATGAGATGCTTTCATCTTTGGTTTGTTCTTATATTTATATTGAATGCATATAATTATTGAAATGTTATACAATAATTTTTTTTAGACATGTCAACTCAATTTGTAAACAGCAGATGGGAATTAAATTAAAAAATAAAAAAATAAAAAAGGCTTTTTACGGCGGTTTCACAACCGTCACAAATAAATATGTTAGCGAACATATACGGCAGTTTTCCATTTTTGTCGTAAAAAACTATTTGCGGCGGTTTTATAACTGTCGTAAAAAGGTGTCGCAAATGCTAAATTAATTTCGTAGAACCTTTTTACGACGAACATTAAAACCGCCGTATAAAACTATTTACAGCGGACAAGAATTGCCATAAAAAGGTGTCGCAAAAGCTAAAATAATTTCGTAGA
Source organism: Boswellia sacra (assembly GCA_013180625.2). NCBI lineage: Eukaryota > Viridiplantae > Streptophyta > Magnoliopsida > Sapindales > Burseraceae > Boswellia > Boswellia sacra. Next base: position 16,849 of record SNVD02010334.1, on the reverse strand, counting down.
ACCTTTTTACGATTAACATTAAAACCACCGTATAAAATTATTTATGGTGGACAAGAACCGCCGTAAAAGCTTTTACTGCGGTTGCTTTTACGATGGGTTGGAATTGCCGTAGAACCGCCGTGAAAAACCTTTTACAGCGGTTTTTGTCTGTCGTAAATAATCTCGTTTGTTGTAGTGTACAATAGGGAGAAAATTATGCTTTATTGTAATTATGCAGTGGTATATTTTGTTCATAACTATACAGCTTAGCCCTATATTTTAAATTGCAATGTAGTATAGATTTACTCTTGTGAATTCATTAGTTTACTCTAATGATTTTTATTGCTCTTCATTTCATACACTGCATTTCTTACATAAACATTACATTACATCACCATAAATCCTATCAAAATAAGCAGCAACATGTAGAATAGCAATGCTTACCATGACAACATTCTTCATTTTTTCATTGATTTGCACAAGCACTTCATTTTGGGTCATTAGTTACTTCATATCACCTTGCATCTTCCATAAAATGTCTTGGACTTCATCCTTCCTGGTCTACTCCTCACTTTCGACATTAGTGCATTTCACCAATTTAAGAACATCACAGTTAACTTCTTCAACATCAGGCTCCAATTACCTGTAGAAATTACATATTCCATTTTTGCATATAAAATATAACTTACTAGGATTATTATAAGACTTAGAAATCATAATAGATGCCTTTGTACTACATTTGTATATCCTGTTTTTTAATTTGATTAGGTTGTCATTTAGCATTTTAGATCTACTTTTTGCACTCATGTTTGATGTATTGCTGTTTCGCCTCACATTGCTTGAGCTTGCTTGATCCCTTTCTGTACTTGGACTTACCTTTGATGTCATTTTGTTCAACCTTACATTATTTTGTTGCTAGTTGTGTAACTTGAACTTTGATGTGTAAAATGATGTTCAAATGGTGAGTTATAGATTTTGATTGTTTATGCTGATAATGTTTGTGCCAAATGATAGTTGCTAGTGAGATTGCTTGTGTAAAAATCATGGCTATGTTTGATTTCAAGTTGTGCTGTGTTTGTGTTTCAATGGTATTTTTGCTGGTTTAAACCTAATTCACATACTAGTACAAAGACAACCATGCATGGTGCAACGATTAGCTTGTAACAGTTATATTGATTTTTTTAGAAGTGAGGGGTGAATCTGTCGTTTCCTACGGTAACATTTGCAGGGAGGATTCATTTTTAATTGGCTCCATTAAGGTTAAAAATGTCATTTCTTAAATAAATTAATAGTTTATTTATGCACTTGTTTTTTAAAATAAAGCAAAAGGTATACAGATAATTGCAGAAGTTTTGGATAGAAAATTGATATCATCAAATTGCTAAGCTAACGTAAGGGTAATTTATAATGATTTTTTGAAAAGGTGGGGTTGGCGCTCATACAAAGGTAAAAAAGATGTGTCTCAGGTACAATAAGGCAAAAGTCAGGGGTGGCTTGTGACATTTCCCTATTTAAAACCGTAGCTAAATTTTTAAATTTTTGTAAAAATATACGATTATATAGTTTATATCAAAGTTTAAATTGTATTTTAATCAATATCAAAACAAAATAATTTAACATTCAATTATAAAATTAAAATTGATCTATTTATATATGAAATAATTTAAATTTTATACATACATATTCCAAATTATATAACATGAATTTATATTCAATATATATTTTAAATATAAATTATAAAATATATACTCATAAATACAATACTTAAGAAAATATTATAAAAAATATTATATTATTTAAATAATTATTCAATAAAATAAATTATTATAAAATTTGAATCGGTAATCCTAAAGTTTTCCATCAATAAATGGTAAGTTCCTCCAGAGAGTAGAATATTAAATGAAGGCGAATGAAATATAAATATAGAAATCCAAACCCGAAGGAGCATGCAGTAAATACAAAGTGGATGCTACACAAATCAAACGCTTTGAATGAAGCTATCGAAAAAAAATTCAAAAATAAAAATTATGAAAATTGTTGAAGTATGAAGTAAATACAAACTGGATGTTGTACAAATCAAATGCTTTGAATGAAGCTATCAGAAAAAAAAATTCAAAAATAAAAATTATGAAAATTGTTGAAAGTAAATAAATAGATATTTATAAAATTTTTTGAAAATAAATAAGTAAATATTTATAATTTTTCTTATTAATTAAGTATAAATTAAAAAAATTAACAAAAAGTATAATTTTGTATTTTTTTTCTAGTGAGGGCACTTTTGACTCTATAAACTTGAAAAGTAAAAGTACCTCTCAAAACGTAGTCAAGTCTCTGCTTTTCGGGTCCTTTATAAAACCTAATTTTTTTAAACAGTTTCTTTTTTTAAGCAGGTTGAAAAGAAACCCCAAAGACCCTAAGTTGTTGCTCCAAAAAAAAAAAAGCTTCTTTTCACAGCAACAACCACCCCAAATTGGCCTTAAAACAAAACCAAATTCGATTACATTAATTTATAGGATTATAATAGCAGCATACTTATAGCAACCTCATGCATGTAAAAGAATTAAAAAATAAATTTATTAAATGGTCAACTTAAAATAAAATCTTCCCAAGAAGTTAACTTGGAAGAACTTAAATTTAAAAGTGGTTGCGTTGTATCACAAGCTAAACGAATAAGTTTTCTTAGACCTTTACGTATAGGTATGTGAATTTTTTTATTAGTAAAATTTATTTGTAGTTTTTACATAAAAGTATATCTAAAAGTTGACATTACACTTCTTAATATGATTTTCTTATGAAAAAATCATGTTATCAAATCATAAATCACAAAAGTTAAAAAAACATCGAAAAATGATGGTAAACTTACCATTCCATATTTATAGTATATAATATATTACACTGTACATTTCTTTCTTCACTAGAAATCCAACATTTTTATTTCTCAAAAATCTTGAAACCATGAAAAACTAGAATTAGAATAAAATTAACGAGTGGGTTTATATAGTGTGGTGCAAAAAGAGTTTATATTGGAGATAAATTAAAGGGCAAATCACACAGACCACTCTTATGTTTTGGTAAAATTACGCACTCTTAACATCTTTTATAAATTTTGCCATCGCCTACCCCTATCGTTTTAAAAAAAAAAAAATCATGGAGTACCCTTCTATTAGTTTATCCATTAAATATTGTAAACAAGATGAAGTGTAAGGGATAAAATAGTCAATTTACTAATAGAAGAGTACTCTGTAATTTTTTTTTTTTAAAGATAGGGTAGGCGTTGAATTAATTTCATTTCTGCCATGTTTATTTAAATTCGCTATTAGGAGTATTTTTAATAATTGCAAACGAAATGGATATAAATGTGACTTCATCTAACAAATAAACTAACAGAAGTGTACTCCATGATTTTTTTTTTTTTTTTTTGAAAACATAAGGGTAGTCAATGACAAAATTTACAAAAGATGTTAGAGCACATCATTTTGCCAAAACATAGGGTAGGTATGTGTCATTCCCCTGTAAATTAAATGTATATTTTACGTCCACAAGGTTGTTACATGTATGTAGTTTTTGTAATCCTATAGATTAATATAATCAAATTTCGTTTTTTGTTTTAGGGCCAATTTGGGATAGTGGTTGATGTGAAAAGAAGTTTTTTTTTGGGTGCAAAAATAGCAATTTAAAATGTTTGGAATTGCTTTTCGACCTGATTTAAAAAAAAAAGTTTTTACAAAAGACCCTAAAGCAAAGACTTAACTGCTTTTAGAGACGTGCTTCTATTTCTGAAATATAAAAAGTTTAAAATACTCACTAGAAAAAAATATATTATATTCATTATTTTTCAAAACAATCATTGAATTTCAGTTATTTCACATAAAATCTTGATAAGATCCACCCATAAAGTTACACAAAAGTGAATATCTTTTACTCTATAGTTGTTGAGTGACATTATTTTTATAAATTATTTACACACACTCATATAAATTTACGTGATATTATTTGTTGATTGTCATATCACCTATATTAATTAATAAACTTAAAATTTAAAACTCACTAATCCAATCGAATCATAACTCATCAGTTTGTCATAAGTAAGTTTGTGAATAGTATTAATCGAGTACTTATTGCATTGTTTTGAATGTTATGTTGTGTTTTTTTTCTCTAGACTATCCCATACTTGTAGTGCTAGAAAGACAATAATATAAGTTCTCAAATTTGAGTTATATTGCTCAGTGGCATCAGCCCTAGTTGGCAATGCATGATCATCAATCAGTTAAAATCACATGCAGCACAACCACCAAAACACAACCACGGCAGGCCAGTAACTAGCACCCAACCTGAAGCCCAACCAAATCAAAAACAAAAACCCAACATCAAGTATACCATCTCCGCATCACCCAACCACATCCCATGAACAACCGAAGATCTAGCTGACAAAACAGCAACTGAACAGTAATAGTAGCACCGAGATTTAAGATTTAGATTTGATTAATGCTAATTGTATGAATTACCCATACAATCTTGCTCATACAAATTAATGTATCATAATTTAACTGAAGGGATGAATTTTAGATGCTAATTACATTAATATGATTTATATGATAATTATTCAATAATATCGTATAGGTTATATGAATGAGTTTGTATTGACAATTTTGTAAGAGTAGCATCACTCAAAGAACTCATAAGTAATTTATAGAAGGGATAATTCTAATTTGCCCCCTGAGGTTAGGCCTAAAAAAAATTGAGGACCTCAGTTTTATGAAATCTAAGAATACCCCCTGAGGTTACTGTAGCGCCGTTATATTTAACGGGAAATGTATTAAACCGTTAGATTTTACGGAAAATGTATTGAATAATAACTTAATGCTAATATTAGATTTAACAAAAAATGTATTAAATAATAACTTAACTCTAATAAGCAATAAAATAGATTATAATACCCTTTTCTAAATGGTTTCTAAAGCGTTAAGTTACTAATTAATACATTTTCCGTTAAATCTAACGGTAATACAGTAACCTCAGGGAGTAATTTTAAGTTTCAGAAAACTGAGGTCCTCGATTTTCTTTTGGCCTAACGGGGACAAATTAAAATTAACCCTTTATAGAAAGAAACAAAAGCTAAGATTCAAAAAAAAAAAAAAAAAAAAATCAACATTCAGTAACTGTAAATTCATGGGCTCTCAATAAAGGCATAAAACAAACTTTTAAATTCGTTATATGAATAGACTCTCCATTAAGAAGTCATAAAAGATAAATGAGACAAGACAAAATATCTTTTCCTTCTAGTGACTGTAAGGAAAGGTACAAAGTATCAATTCTCAATTCTACTATTTCATTCACTCAAGGAATATCGTAACCAAAGAGACAACTAAAGCCGGATCAACAGTCCCAGGAAAAATGGTTAATCGAAATTTATTCCTTCTTGGATATATCTGTCGAAGCTTGTACATGAGACTAGTCTGCATCAAAATAAGACACAACAGATGAGACTTATGTATGATATGTAATGAATTTTTTGTTAATGAGAATGTGTTGCAGGATAAGAATTTTTTGATTAGGCTTATTGAGTTTATTTTTGTCACTTGCTTATGTTAGGTATTAATTGATTTACGAATCTAATATTTAAGGATTTTGACTTCTAATTAACTCAAATTCTCAATCTGACATGATCTTATTTTTCTGTTTTACATGATTTTATTTTCCTACTCATATTAATGTTAGACTAGTATAAATAAGTATCATAATCATTTGATTTAATAGACTTGTTGAATTGATTAGTGAATGAAGGTTTTGATTTTTCCTCAGTTTTTTGTCTAATTTTTTCCCTAATTCTCTCTCGTGTTTTTTCTTGCATTTTTCTCTGATTTCTGTGACATCCCTACAAGAAAGTCTAGAGTATATCTATTATACAATACTATGTTGGCTTGGTAAATATTGTATAATTTTTAGTTCATATGTAGATTCTACTTTCTTACTAATGCATTTAGTTTTGAACAAAAAAATGAAAAATAATAGATGATATTTGAAGATAATAAATTAAAAAAAAAAGATATATTAGATATACTACCTCAGCAAAAAAAAAAAAAAAAAATGAGGCAACAAATATATCCAGACTTTCTCTGTGTTAATTCAATAGATATAATTACAATCCATGAAATTGATTTCAATAATAGATGATAAGAAAACAATAAGACTTCGTTACAAAATATTACTGATTAGAACATTGAACCTGCAAAGTGCAAACCACCCAATATTACTACATAATAAGCATCACATAACATAATCTACTGAATTGATCTCATTAAATGTAGAAGATAAGTAAGATATAATACCATTGGTATCTTCTATAGATATTTCCTCTAACATATCAAAGAGCTTATCATGGGACTAAATTGAGGTGTTTTTTTGTTGGGTGTGGGTACCCTTGCAGGTATATACATATTTTTTAATTTAGTATTATCAACTCATCAACTTTCCATGCTATCAGATCTAGTAGATGAATAATTAAAAATTAAGCCAAAGATTTGAGTTAAGAGATTCTAATCTTATATACACCTTAATTGATATCAAAGACGCAGAAAGATGGGGATAAAATTGACAAAATATTAAGGTCAGTGCCATATTTGGGGTTATTGAGGGGCTGCTGAGTGTTCTTCTTCTGTGTTTGGGGTTGTTAAGGTCAACGCTGAGAACTTTTCTGTGTTTGAGCTTGTTGAGGTGGTTGGGTTTTGTCTTGGTTGTTCAGGGTTCTTTTAGAATGACCTGTTTGGAGGATTGGGTTTTCGGTGTTCCTGTGATATATTTATGCTTTTGTTTTTGTTATTGCTAAAGGATACCTTGTTCGTTATTTGTAAATTTTTTCATTCAGGTAATACAATTTTTGTTTCTTATCAACAAAAAAAATGACAAAATATTAATATATAGAAAATAGAATAAGCATCTAGGAGAGCTTAGGCTTTAATGAAATTAATATGATGTACCTCATGCAATTGTGAAAAGGAAAACAAAACAAAACAAAAAAACCAAAGAAAAAGGAAAGGACAAGAAAAAAATACTTCTATATATATATATATATATATATATATATCCATTAAATAGGTTCTGAAATCTCCTTGTTCAGTTTAAGTAGCTATGTTTCTCCTCCGACCAAAATACATCTCTAAATGTTCAATTCCCATACTTGAATGATCTTATATCAAACAATGTGATTTCAATTTCGCATGAAAGCCAAACGCTTTCCTTGAATTACCAGTAAGAAAAGTAGCACTATTCTAGTATGATGAAATAGTTAATTTTAGAACAATGTAAGGAAAATAACAGACAAATGGCTAGCAGAATCTATGTTTAACTTTAAATGTTGTATAAAATATTTATAACATATACCTGAGCCACTATGGAATTGCCTCTATAGATGGTGCAAGATCTTTGGAAAGGAAAGCCTTTCACCTTAAAATCAGAAGTTGGCTCCCCCCAGTTTTCACCAACAGCAAATACCTCAAACTCAGTTCTAGTAAGTCTATCCAGTGTCCTCTGCACTCTAAACATCAAGTCCTTCTCCCCACCATCATCACTCTTAAAACCTTGCCATGAACCCTTCTACAAGCAGGAAACATATCATATTAGTCCCTGTTTACTCCAATAAACGATGACAATTTCTTCGAATTCGCAAGTTCACAACCAATAACAAGACATTATTTGACAAGATGATCACCTTTGTAGACTAAATTTATTGGGGGGGAACAAAGTATAAAAGGGGAAAAGTGATGAGATAAAACTTGAGGTGAGACCAACTTGTTTGTTTCATATGCAAACCTAAGTTTTAAGAACAAAATAAGGCCCTGTTAGATAGTGGCCATGTCTATAACTCTCATATTAACAGAAAGAACACAGAATATTGAAATAAAAGAGTACAACTGGAAGATTAATTTGAGTTTGTTCAATAATGTGATTCTAACCATATTGGTAAGGAATTCAAACACCAAAATGCAATCAGAATCCCTTGCAGTCAAGCTAAAAGACAAGTTTGTCAGTAAACTTATTATGTTGAATAACAGCTAAAAGTATCCCTTGCTTTTTATTTTGCAACAACACAACAATCCCGAGCAGACTCTTATCTGGAAGGGTAATATGATCCATACAACACGTAGTGACAAAGTTTTAATAATTAATGAGGAATGTACTAAATAATACCCAAATAATTGTTGCGCCTTACAAAACATAGTAACCTGTTTATTACAGCGCAATACTAATAATAGGTTCCATTGGCGAACACAGGCCTAAATCACAAGTTGCTTAGACAACAATAACGAACATTCACTTACTGATAGGGATTATCACTTAAAACTTTTTATAGCATTCTTTATTAATTCTAACTTAACCAACATCGAAATTGATGGGTAGCATTATCCCTACCTGAAGAGATTGTCCTATGATTTGCTTGTTGAACTAATCTTTGAAAAAAAAAAAAAAAAGAGTCCAAGGCTACTTTTAGTTTTTAAAAAAAAACCTTAATTTAATTTAATTTTATTGTTTAGAAAAATTCAACACAATTTGTACTCTCATCTCTTCACCTGCAAATCTAGGACTGAAAACAATAATTAAAAAAAAAATAGAAAAAGGATATAAAGAAAGCGTTGCCGTTGCGTACCTCTTGGTGATAAAAGGAAATGAGAGGAGTTCCTGCGGAATTTAAAACAACCCTAATACTATTAGCCGACGACGATTTGGAGGAAGACTGACTACGGCTGACTTTGAAGGCAATATTACCGGAGGAATCAGCAAACCCAATTTCTCCACGTGTAAGGCCAGGATGTTTCTTTGATACGAACAAATCAATCGGGATCGGTGGAGTCGCAATTTGTATCGAACTTGAAGCGTCCATTTGATTAACTGATCCCAACTCGGTCAGCTAGCACAAAACGAAGCATCGCCGTTTTCATTTGAGTTCAATAGTAATCAGATTAGAATTAGATTGCTCAAAGGCGAAGGAATAACATCGAATTCCTTGGCTTGCGATGGGAAATGAGAATACTGCAATAGTTTATTCAAAAAGAGCTTTCTGAAAAGAAGTTTCGAATTATTAAAAAAAAAAAAAAAAGAAAATCAAGTGCTTTTCCCGTCAGCAAAAAACATGAAGGGAATTTAGATGTAAGTGTAATACCCAGTCATACCCAGTCCTAGTAAGCACATTAAAAATGACGCCAGCCCAACTCACACTTATAAAAAACCAAGCCCAACCCCTCTAGCAAACAAAAGAAATTAAAAAAAGAAAAAAATTGAGAAAAAAAAAAAAAAAACAAAATAGAAGGGAAGAGAATACGAGAGGTTTGATAGAAAGGGTGAAGGCTTGGTGAAGAGCCTTAAATGGGGTCTGTTTTTCAATGACCTGGAAGATTCAAATCATCAGCTTGATGATAAAGATTATTTCCTATAATTAAGCTAATCAATTATTCAATAAGAAGGCAACATTCAAAAAGGAAAGAAACAATGAAATCAAACTTCTTGATTTTTCTGGTTGTAACAATCTGTCCAGCTTCAGAGCAACCTTGTCCTCAAGGCTGGAAATTCAGATAACGCTGCTGTGAATCATCAAAATATTCCCATGTAGAATCTTTAGGAAATGAATTGAACCAATAAACAAGCACCTGAGCGACTGGTTTGTTATTTCTTTTGACCATCTGTCGATCCAAAATAGCTACTAGTTCTAGTTGCATTCGATCATCTTCTTGAATGGGTGGGACTTGAGTTTGAGGAGCTACGTTTTCTCCAACACATTTTTTGAAGCATGAGACATGGAAGACTGGATGAATCTTAGTGGCTGAAGGTAAGTCAAGCTTATAGGCAACTTGCCCAACACGTTGGAGCACCTTATATGGAGGAAAACAACCAAGGCGATAGCTTTTTGTTGCTTCGTAAAGCAATAGAACTTTGGCGAAAGGCGGCAACCTTAAATAAACCATGTCTCCAACCTCAAATTCTCGTTCTGATTGGTGCCTGTCAGCTATTTGCTTCATCGATGTTGAGCTTGTTGCAGGCTCTCTTTGAGTAGCCTAACCATAGCGTCTAGATTTAACAAACTCTGTTCCACAACAATAACACTAGTTTCTCTATGGTTGTATATGGCATAGGTTGGTGGTGGTCTACCATATACAACTTCAAAGGGAGTCATGCGAGGAGAAAAATGGAAAGATCTGTTGTACCACCATTCAGCCAAAGAGAGCCATCTAAACCATTCTTTAGCTTGTCCCCTGTCATACAACGCAAATATTGCTGTAGGCATTTCTTAACAATCTTCGTTTGACCATCCGATTGAGGATCATAAGCTGAACTCGTGTACTTTTGTTCCTTGAAGCTGAAATAACTCCTGCCAGAATATACTCGGGAACACCGGATCACGATCACTAACAATAGTCATTGGTAAACCATGAAGCTTGTAAACATTATCTATTAAAACCTAAGCCACCTCTTTAGCTATATAAGGATGGTTAAGTGCAATAAAGTGAGCATACTTGCTGAGGTGATCCACCTCTACGAAAATAACATCCTTGCCATGAGATTTTGGTAACCCTTCCATGGAATCCATAAGGTATCTGACCAAATTTGCACAGGTAGAGGGAGAGGTTGAAGCAATCCGGGTGTGACAACATTTTTCTGCCTTGTTTTGATGACGTATATCACAAGCAGCAACATAATTGCAAACATCTTTATTAATTTTCCTGCATTGAAATGCTCGTTTGATCTCTCTAAAGTCTTCTTTATGCCAGAATGACCATCATTAGGACCATCATGTGCTTCTTGTAGTATATGTGATATGAGACTAGAAGTTGAACTCAGCCATAACCTCCTTTTGTGTTTAAGCTATCCATGTCTTCTGTTGCTTGAATTTTGTTTTGAATTTGGGAATTTGTTTGGCACTCCCTGTGAAGCTGATCCATCCATTCATTAAGAGGTATAGAAAGTGCCATGATACATGAAGCCCCTTTGTTTTGACGTGATAATACATCAACGACTTTATTCTCATGTCCTCTTGTGTAAATTACTTCAAACTCATATCCTATCAACTTGGAAACCCGTTTATTGTTGCATAGGAGTGGTTATACATTGCTCCCACAAATATTTCAAGCTGAAATGATCAGTGTAGATTTTAAAATGGCAATCTAGAAGATAAGTTTTCCATTTTTTGTACGGCAAAAACCTCTGCTAACATTTCCTTAAGTGGACAAACCTAAATTCTTTTGAGAGAGGGTCTTGCTAATAAAAGCAAGGAGTCTACCTTCTTGCATAAGGACTACTTCAATACCATTCCCTGAAGCATCACATTTCCACGACAAATGATTTAGAAAAATAAGCTAATGGTAACACTTGGGGCAGTACTCATTGCTTGCTTCAAAACTTTAAAGGCATGGTCAACATTCTTATTTCACTAGAGATTATCTTGCTTCAATAAATTAGTCAAGGGAAGACTAATTTTGCTCTAGTTGTGAAAAAACCTCACATAGTAACCTGAGAGCCCCAAAAAACCACATAACGCTTTTATAGAAGGTTTCGGCCATTGAAGCATACATTTAACCTTCATTGGATCTGTTGCCACTTTTTGATTGGATATCAGATAACCTAAATATTCAATTCGTTTTTTGACCAAAAAAGCTTTTTGATCTTTTAACAAACAAATGATTTTTTGGCAAGAGCTTGAAAGTTAACTCTAAAAATGTCTCAAATGGTCATCCCAAGATAAACTATAAACTAATATATCATCAAAAAATACCAACCCAATTTTTATTGAGAACGGTTTAAATATAGAATTCATCAAACTTCAGAAAGTAGAAGGTGCATTGGTTAACTCAAAAGGCATCACTAAAAATTCATAGTGACCCTTATGAATTCAAAAAATTGTATTATGCATATCTTCTAGATGAACTCTAATTCGATGGAAACCTAACTTCAGATCCAATTTCGAGAAGAAAACAACCCCATTTAACTCATCTAGCAATTCATCGATGATAGGTATTGAAAATTTATCTTTGTGATACTATTCAAGGCTTTATAGTCTACATATAACCACCAAGTATTATCTTTCTTTTTGACTAAAAGAAAAAGGTGATGAAAAAGGGCTGACACTAGGTCTAATGCTTCTAGCTTCTAACATATCTTTAACCAACCGTTCTATATCATTTTTTTGAACAAATGGGCAACGATATGGTTTGACATTAGTCAGAGTAGTACCTGGTTTGAGTGGAAGGGTTTTATCATGATCCCTTCTCGGTGATAGTTCAGTTGGCTCCACAAAAATCTCCTTAAACTGTTGTAACAAAAGCATCAATGCAAGAGGCATCATCTTATGTTTTGTTAAATCTTCCTCTAATTTGCCTTGTTCTTCAACTTGGATTAAGAAAATATGAGCATTTGCAGCTTCAATGGTTTGTTTTAAATTTTTGCTCATTTAAGAAGTTGAGACAATTTTAATTGGTCCAATTGGTGTCCCATGTAACGCAAACCGTTTACCATTAATATTAAATTCCATCCATAGATTCTCAAAGTCCCATAAAATTGGTCCCAAATCAGCCAACCAATGAATTCCTAGAGCCATATCACAACAACCCAAGGATGGCAATCTCCTATTCGCTATAAATTCCTTTTGACCATTGTAGTTGTCGACATATGGATGAACCACAAAGTTCAGTATCATCTGCAACTGCCATTGAAACGAGTCAGTTGCTTCTGCTTTGCACTTAGTATGCTTTGCCACGATTGGATCTAAGAAATTATGAGTAGCAGCAAAGTTGATGAATATGGTAATACCTTTCTTTTTTATAATCCCATGAACTCGCATTGTTTTAGAAGAATTAGCTCCGGCCAAAGCATGCACTAAAATAATCGATTCATGATCTTGCTCCGTAGTAGCTTCTACCAACACTCCTTCTGAGACCTCCTTTAATTCCTCTCCTTCTATCAAGTAAGTTTGCCTCTTAGTACACCATGGCCTGGTACATAATAGCATAGATTTTTATTCCGTAGTTCTTGCATTTCCGCAACTGAAATTCTCTTAATGGGAGGAATTGATCCATATTGCTTTACGATAGTTAGTCCCATTGAAGTAAAAGACTGACTTTGGTTGTTTTGTTTGGTTGGCATAAGAGGTATTTGTTTTTTAATAACGGTCCTTGACTCTTTGATCATGGCCTCCATAGTACTCTTTTGTAATAATGTTAAACCAATAGCCTGAGACAAGTTACGTGGCTGAAACATGACTACTTGGCTATGAATGACATCCTTCAATCCACTAACAAAATATTCAACAAAGAATTCCTCATTCAACCAACTTGTTCTAGCCATCAAAGCTTCAAATTGCTCCTGATATTCTTTAACAGAACTGACTTGTTTCAACTTTATTAGTTTTCCCATTGGGTTATCAAGAACCCCAGGTCCAAATCTCACAACCACATCTTGTGAGAATTTTGACCATGACAAATCTTGATTGCGAAGTTCATAGCGCTGGTACCATTCTCAAGCCTTTCCCTCCATTTGAATTTTTGCCACATTAACTTTCTCACAAATTTTAACATTATTAGCTTAAAAAAAAAACTCACATTTTTATACCCATCCACTGGATTTTCCCCCTAAAATATAGGAAAATTGAATCTAGTAAATTGTGTTTAAGAGCAGGTCGTCTCGTTGTGTTGTTGAGTGTTAGGAGATCGATCACTCCTACCGCAGCTCAAATAAAAGACAAGAAACAAATTGTTATGTTAGAAATAACAATTTGGGTGGCACTGCCCTCCACAATAAATAAAATAGACAACTTGGGCGGCTCAGTCTTACCACAGTAAATAAATTAAAGGCAATTAAAGGAAAATAAAGACACAAATATTTAACGTGGTAAAACCCTCAATTTGAGGGAAACCTCCACGGGACAAGACCGAAAATATTTCACTATGAACAAAAATATTACAATCTCTCTCACAATTAGAATGGAGGAGATTACAAGGGAGGAAGAAGAGAAAAGCTTAATACATAAGCTTGGTACACTTGTAAGAGGGGGAGGAGGCTTTATTATATAGCCAAGCCTCCCCACCTCTAATTTGTTTCCGACCAATGTGGGATTTTGTGAAGGCAGTGTGAAAGGCAAAATGCCTTCACACCTTACACTTCACATTCTCCCACTTGAAGGCATTTTTCCTTTCAGTCTTGTCTCTATATATGCTGCTCACGTCTCTAACAGGCCACAAGACGTTCTACACCAGATGAACTTGTCAGCATTGATTGGTTTGGTTAATGCATCTGCTATGTTGTCCTTCGTGTGGATTTTCTGCATATCCACTATTCCATCTTCCACTACTTCTCGTACATAATGATATTGAACTCCTATGTGCTTCGTTCTTGAATGAAAGGCTGGATTCCTTGCGATATGCAAGGCACTCTGACTGTCACAAAATAAAGAAATCTTCTCTTGTTTGTGCCCGAGTTCCTCCAATAACCTTTTGATCCAAACAGCTTCCTTGCAAGCTTGTGTAGCTGCCATATACTCTGCTTCTGTTGTAGATAGAGCCACAACAGTTTGAAGTTTAGATACCCAGCTCACAGCACCTCCTGCAAGTGTAAACACATAGCCTGTAGTGGACTTCCTTTTGTCAATATCTCCTGCAAAATCTGAATCAACATAGCCCTTGACAATGAACTCTGATCCTCCATAGCATAGTGCAGCATCAGAGGTTCCTTTGATGTATCTAAGGATCCTCTTAACAGAATTCCAATGCTCTCTCCCCGGATTAGCCATGAATCTACTGACCGCTCCCACTGCTTGTGCAATGTCTGGTCTTGTACAAATCATAGCATACATTAGGCTCCCTACTGTTGATGCATACGGTACTCGAGACATTTCCATCCTCTCCGCTTCATTGCTAGGACTCATACTTGAGGATAATTTATGATTAACAGGAAATGGGGTAGAAATTGGCTTACAATCTTGCATGTTGAAGCGACGCAAGATTTTCTTCAAGTAGTTCTTTTGAGATAGCCAAATCTTCCTGTTTTTTCTGTCTCGGTGAATTTGCATCCCTAGAATCTTGTTTGCCGGTCCTAAATCCTTCATTTCAAATCCCCTAGCCAATTGTGCCTTTAATTCTTGGACCTGATCTTTGTTAGTGCCTGTTACCAACATATCGTCCACGTACAACAGCAAAATGATAAAGTCTTCCTCAAACCTCTTGTAATAAGTACAATGATCTGAACTGAGTCTGTTGTACCCAAGGCTGATGATGAATGAATCAAATCTCTTGTACCAACACCTTGGCGCCTGTTTTAAGCCGTACAGAGATTTGGTCAACCTGCAAACCAAGTTTCTTTTCCTTCTTTAACAAAACCTTCCGGTTGGAGCATATAAATTTCTTCTTCAAGTTCTCCATGAAGAAACGCAGTTTTTACATCTAACTACTCTAAGTGTAAGTCAAAAGTAGCACACATAGCCAAGACTGCTCGAATTGTTGTAAGTCTTACCACAGGAGAGAATATCTCATTGAAATCAACTCCTTCTTTCTGAGCATATCCTTTGACCACCAGTCTAGCACGATACCGCTCCACTTGATCATTCCCATCACGTTTGATCTTGTAGACCCATTTGTTTCCGATGGCTTTTCTTCCATGTGGTAGTGGCACAAGATCCCATGTCTTGTTTTTGTCTAAAGCTTCCATCTCTTCATGCATTTCTGTCATCCATAGAGATGCATCAGAACTTTTTATAGCCTCCTGAAAGGTGGAAGGCTCCCCATCTTCTGTTAGGAGACCGTATGCAACATTGCTCGCCATCACATATTCTGAGTGCCAAGAAGGTTCCCTTCTTTCTCGAGTTGATCGACGGACTTCAGGTGCTTCAGACTCAACTGGTTCTTGATCATCGTGTTCTGGTATTGCTTCAGAAGAAACTGTTTCTTCCTGTATTGATACAGTCTCAACAATTTTCTTCGTGCTATCACTTTCTTCACATTTAAACATGTCTTCTATAAAGACAACATCCCTGCTGATGACAATCTTATGGGCAGTAGGATCCCATAAGCGATACCCCTTTACTCCATCAGCATATCCCCAGAAGATACATTTCCTGGATTTTGGATCCAGCTTCGTTCTTTCTTGGTCATGATACATCACATAAGCAGGACATCCGAAAATATGAAGGGAGGAATAATCAGTTGGCTTACCGGTCCACATCTTCATAGGTGTCTTCATCTCAATTGCTGTTGATGGAGACCTATTTATCAAGTAACAGGCTGTAGTGGCTGCTTCTACCCAAAATGTCTTGGGTAGACCCGCAGTCTTTAGTAATGCTCTCATTCTTTCTGCGAGAGTTCTATTCGTCCGCTCTGCCACTCCATTTTGTTGTGGTGTGTAAGCAACTGTCTTCTGCCATTTCACACCTTCTTTACTGCAAAATGTGTCAAATTCCTTGTTGCAGAATTCTCTCCCATTATCTGTCCTCAAACACTTGATCCTTTTTTCGGATTCAAGTTCCACTGTGCTTTGAAAGCCTTAAATACAGGAAATACTATGACTTGTTCTTGACGACATACACCCAACATCTCATAGAATAATCATCCACAAACAATACAAAGTAGTTTGCTCCTCCTAGGGACGTAACCGGTGATTCCCAAACATCAGAATGAATCAAGTCTAGAATGTTTTTACTCTTAGCAATAGATCTGCTAAAACTCAGTCTACTCTGCTTGCTAATAACACAATGCTCACAGAACGGTAAACTTACAGTTTTGATTCCAGGAAGCAGTTTTCGATCAGAGAGAATCTTCAAACCCTTTTCGGACATATGGCCAAGTCTTTGATGCCATATCATAGACAATTCTTCTCCAGAACTAGCAACCGCTGTTTC
>SNVD02010333.1:37500-40000 GCA_013180625.2 Boswellia sacra | reverse complement strand
TCCGCTTCTGGCGGCAACATGCTATGGGGTGGTGGTCCCGCTGATGGGGTTAAATCAATACGTTCTAAGACGAAAGATTTGAATATCAATCTCATCGATATCATCGATCTCATAAGTATCATACCAAATCCCATCAATCGAATCACTTTTTCCAGAAATACGAGACATCTAAGTCATACAAGTAAAGAGATCTATTCATTGATAAGAAAAAGAAAAAAGGTGAACGGTGATTGGATTGATGATAAAATAGAATCCTGGGTCGCGAACTGTGATTGGATTGATGATAAAGAAAGAGAATTCTTGGTTCAGTTCTCCACCTTAACGACAGAAAAAAGGATTGATCAAATTCTATTGAGTCTGACTCATAGTGATCATTTATCAAAGAATGACTCTGGTTATCAAATGATTGAACAACCGGGAACAATTTACTTACGATACTTAGTTGACATTCATAAAAAGCATTTAATGAATTATGAGTTCAATACATCCTGTTTAGCAGAAAGACGGATATTCCTTGCTCATTATCAGACAATCACTTATTCACAAACTTCGTGTGGGGCTAATCGTTTTCATTCCCCATCTCATGGAAAACCCTTTTCGCTCCGCCTAGCCCTATCCCCCTCTAGGGGTATTTTAGTGATAGGTTCTATAGGAACCGGACGCTCCTATTTGGTCAAATACCTAGCGACAAACTCCTATGTTCCTTTCATTACAGTATTTCTGAACAAGTTCCTGGATAACAAGCCTAAAGGTTTTCTTATTGATGATATCGATATTGATGATAGTGACGATATTGGTGCTAGTGACGATATTGATGCTAGTGACGATATTGATGCTAGTGACGATATCGATCGTGACCTTGATACGGAGCTGGAGCTTCTAACTATGATGAATGCGCTAAATATTGATATGATGTCGGAAATAGGCCGATTTTATATCACCCTTCAATTCGAATTAGCAAAAGCAATGTCTCCTTGCATAATATGGATTCCAAACATTCATGATCTGGATGTGAATGAGTCGAATTACTTATCCCTCGGTCTATTAGTGAACTATCTCTCCAGGGATTGTGAAAGATATTCCACTAGAAATATTCTTGTTATTGCTTCGACTCATATTCCCCAAAAAGTGGATCCCGCTCTAATAGCCCCGAATAAATTAAATACATGCATTAACATACGAAGGCTTCTTATTCCACAACAACGAAAGCACCTTTTCACTCTTTCATATACTAGGGGATTTCACTTGGAAAAGAAAATGTTCCATACTAATGGATTCGGGTCCATAACCATGGGTTCCAATGCACGAGATCTTGTAGCACTTACCAATGAGGCACTATCGATTAGTATTACACAGAAGAAATCAATTATAGACACTAATACAATTCGATCCGCTCTTCATAGACAAACTTGGGATTTGCGATCCCAGGTAAGATCGGTTCAGGATCATGGGATCCTTTTCTATCAGATAGGAAGGGCTGTTGCACAAAATGTACTTCTAAGTAATTGCCCCATAGATCCTATATCTATCTATATGAAGAAGAAATCATGTAACGAAGGGGATCCTTATTTGTACAAATGGTACTTCGAACTTGGAACGAGCATGAAGAAATTAACGATACTTCTTTATCTTTTGAGTTGTTCTGCCGGATCGGTCGCTCAAGACCTTTGGTCTCTACCCGGACCCGATGAAAAAAACGGGATCACTTCTTCTGGACTCGTTGAGAATGATTCTGATCTAGTTCATGGCCTATTAGAAGTAGAAGGCGCTCTGGTGGGATCCTCACGGACAGAAAAAGATTGCAGTCGGTTTGATAATGATCGAGTGACATTGCTTCTTCGGCCCGAACCAAGGAATCCCTTAGATATGATGCAAAATGGATCTTGTTCTATCGTTGATCTCTATGAAAAATACGAATCGGAGTTTGAAGAAGGGGAAGGAGAAGGAGTCCTCGACCCGCAACAGATAGAGGAGGATTTATTCAATCACATAGTCTGGGCTCCTAGAATATGGCGCCCCTGGGGCTTTCTATTTGATTGTATCGAAAGGCCCAATGAATTGGGATTTCCCTATTGGGCCGGGTCATTTCGGGGCAAGCGGATCATTTCTGATGAAAAGGATGAGCTTCAAGAGAATGATTCGGAGTTCTTGCAGAGTAGAACCATGCAGTACGAGACACGAGATAGATCTTCCAAAGAACAAGGCTTTTTTCGAATAAGCCAATTCATTTGGGACCCCGCAGATCCACTCTTTTTCCTATTCAAAGATCAGCCTCTTGTCTCTGTGTTTTCACATCGAGAATTCTTTGCAGATGAAGAGATGTCAAAGGGGCTTCTTACTTCCCAAACAGATCCTGTTACATCTATATCTAAACGCTGGTTTATCAAGAATACGCAAGAAAAGCACTTCGAATTGTTGATTCATCGCCAGAGATGGCTTAGAACCAATAGTTCATTATCTAATGGATTTTTCCGTTCTAATACTCCATCCGAGAGTTATC
>SNVD02010333.1:2500-20000 GCA_013180625.2 Boswellia sacra | reverse complement strand
GTTACACCAATGAACAAAAAAGGAACAACTTAAACAAGGAGTTTCTAAATAGAATAGAAGTTTTGGATAAAGGATCTCTTACTCTGGATGTACTCGAAAAAAGGACTAAATTGTGTAATGATGAGACTAAAAAAAAATACTTACCTAAAATATATGATCCTTTCGTGCATGGACCCTTTCGGGGAAGAATCAAAAAATTATTTTCACCCGTAATCCGAAATGAAACTTATATCAAAAATAAGATAGGAAGGTTTGGGATAAATAAGATACATATTCTACTTCTTACTAATGATTATCATGATTATCACGAATTTGAACAGACAAGAGAGAGATTGAGTAGAAAATTATTTTCAACTCCCAACGCTCAAACAATTAGAAATCGAAAAAAATCTATTGAAATTGCAATAAAAGAGATTAGTAAAAAAGTTCCTCGGTGGTTATATAAATTAAGCGATGATTTAGTAGAAAAATACGAAGAAAATGAGGTGTTGGTGGATGATGGAATTCGTTCACGAAGAGCCAGACGTATAGTGATTTTTAATGAGAATCTGCTAAATACCGATACTTATACTTATACTAATAATCAATATACAAATAATCCTGCTCAAGAAATGTATTTGAGAATTTATTTGAAAAAATCGGATTTTCGTCGAAATCTCATCAAAGGCTCCATGCGCGCCCAAAGACGTAAAACCGTTACTTATAACCTGCTTCAAGCAAATCCCCATTCCCCCCTTTTTTTGGACAGAATAGACAAACCCCTTAATTTTGATATTTCTAGACTTTGGGTGTGGAAAAAAAAATACCAAAAACGTTCTATTTATAAAAACAGCCTGCAAAAAAAAATGGAAAAACAAGAGATGGACGAGAGAGAAGAAAGAGCACGGCTAGCAACAGCAGAAGCCTGGGATAATTTTCTATTTTCTCAAGCACTAAGAAGTTTTTTGTTATTAACTCAATCGATTCTTAGAAAATATATTATATTCCCTTCATTGATAATAGCTAAAAATATCGCCCGCATACTATTATTTCAAGTTGCCGAGTGGTCCGAGGATTTCAAAGATTTGAATAGGGAAATGCATATTAAATGCACCTATGATGGTGTTCCATTATCCGAAACAGAATTTCCGAAAAACTGGTTAACAGAAGGTATTCAGATAAAGATCTTTTTTCCTTTTCGTCTGAAACCCTGGCACAGATCTAAGCTACAATCCCCTCATAAAGATACAATAAAAGCACAAGAAAATGATTCTTGTTTTTTAACAGTTTTGGGAAGGGAAACTGAAGTGCCTTTTGGTCCACCCCTAAAACGACATTCGTTTTTTGAACCAATTTTTAAAGAATTCAAAACACAAATTCGAACTACGCCTTTTATAGTTTTAAAATTTTTAAAAGAAAGAACAAGAACAAAATCTTTTCGAAAAGTCACAAAAGAAACAAATGAATGTGCCATTAAAAGTATTCTATTTCTAAAAAGAAGAATAAAAGAACTTTCAAAAAACAACCTAGTTAGATTGAGAGAAATAGATGACTTGGGTGAAACTAAAAAAGATTCTATAATCAATAATCAGACGATTCACGAATCGTCTATTCAAATTCGATCTATGAATTGGACAAATTTCTCACTGACAGAAACAAAACGGAAAGATCTGACTAATAGAACAAATAGAATCAGAAAACAAATAGAAAAAATTACAAAAGATCAGAAAAAAGTATTGCTAGCTCAAGAAATCAATATTCGTTCTAACAAACCAAGTTATCGTGCTAAAATATTCGAATCATCAAAAAAGATTTGGCAGATATTAAAAAGAAGAAGTACTCGATTAATCCGTAAATCATATTTTTTTATAAAATTTTTCATCGAAAGGGTATACATAAATATTTTTCTATCTATCCTTAATATTCCAAGGATCCATACAAAACTTTTTCTTGAATCAACAAAAAAAATGAAAATTTTTGATAAAAACGTCTACAATAATGAAGCAAATCAGGAAAAAATTAATAAAACAAATCAAAATAGAATTCACTTTATTTCAACTACAAAAAAACCACTTTCTAAGATTAGTAATAATAATAAGAATTCAAAGATTTTTTGTGATTTATCTTCTTTCTCCCAATCACAAGCATATGTATTTTACAAATTATCACAAACCCAAGTTATTAACCTTTCGAATTTCAGATCTGCCCTTCAATATCACGGAACATCTCTTTTTCTTAAGAATGAAATAAAAGATGATTTTGAAAAACAAGGAATATTTTATTACGAACTACGACATAAACATAAACCTTTTTGGAATTTTGGAATGAATGAATGGAAAGCCTGGTTAAGGGGTCATTATCAATATCAATACGATTTATCTCGGATTAGATGGGCTAGATTAGTACCACAAAAATGGCGAAATAGAGCCAATCAACACTGTATGACTCAAAATAAAGATTTAAACAAACGGGATCCATATGAAAAAAACGGATTAACTAATTACGAAAAAAAAAATCTTTTTGAAAAAGACTCGTTACGGAATCAAAAATCAAATTTTAAAAAACTTTATAGGTATGATCTTTTATCATATAAATTTATTAATTATGAAGATAAGAAAGACACGTATATTCATAGATCCCTATTCCAAGTAAAGAAAAAAGAAGAATTTTTTGATAATTACAAGACAGAGAAAGGTAAATTATTTGGTATGATGGGAGGTATCCCTATCAATAATTATCTAGACGAAGACGATATTATGGATATCGAGCAAATTCCGGATAGAAAATATTTTGATTGGAGATTTTGTATTAGAAATAAGGTTGATATTGAATCGTGGGTTGATATGAATACTGGTACCAACAGTAATCAAAATACTAAGATTGGGTTGAATAATTATCAAAAAATTGATGAAATTAATAAGAAAGGTTTTGGTCTTTTTGATTTTACAATTCATCAAGATGAAGAAATTAACCCATCCAATCAAAAAAGAACCCTTTTTGATTGGATGGGAATGAATGATGAAATACTCAGTAGTCCTATATCAAATCCGTGGGTTTGGTTCTTCCCAGAATTTGTGCTACTTTTTAATGCATATAAAATGAAACCGTGGATCATACCAATCAAATTACTTCTTTTCAATTTTAATGGAAATGCAAATGGCAATAAAAACATAACT
Source organism: Boswellia sacra (assembly GCA_013180625.2). Classification (NCBI taxonomy): domain Eukaryota; kingdom Viridiplantae; phylum Streptophyta; class Magnoliopsida; order Sapindales; family Burseraceae; genus Boswellia; species Boswellia sacra. Next base: position 16,845 of record SNVD02010333.1, on the reverse strand, counting down.
GGAAAGAAAAAGGGAGATCTTTTTATATCATCGAATCAAAAAAAATATCTTGAATTTGAGAATGGAAGCCAAGAAGAAAAAGACCCCGCAGGCCAAGGGAATCCTAGAAAAGATGTTGAAGAAAAATATGCAGGATCGGACATGAAAAAAAGTAGAAAATACAAGAGCAACACACAAACGCAACTTTATTTATTACGAAAAAAACATTTGTGTTTTCAGTTGAGATGGTATGACCTTTTCAATCCAAAAATAACTAATAATATCAAAATATATGGTCTCCTGCTTCGACTGAGAAATCCAAGAGAAGTTGCTATATATTCCATTCAAAGGGGAGAATTGGGTCTGAATATTTTGATGGTTGAGAAGGATTTCACTCTTACAGAATTGATGAAAAGGGGAATATTGATTATCGAACCGCTTCGGCTGTCTGTAAAAAATGATGGACAATTTTTTCTATATCAAACCATAGGTATTTCATTGGTTGATAAGAATAAGTGCAAATTTAATAAAAGATACCGAGAAAAAGACTATCTTAATAAAAAAAAATTTGATGAATCCATTCCAAGATATCAAAGAATGGCTGGAAATAGAGACAAAAATCATTATGATTTGCTTGTTCCTGAAAATATTTTATTCCCTAAACGTCGTAGAGAATTGAGAACTCTAATTTGTTTCAATTCGACAAATAGAAATGGTATGCGTGGTTACGTTTTGGATAAAAGAAAAGATCTTGCTAGGGAAAAAACGAAACTAATTAACTTAAAGTTCTTTCTTTGGCCCAATTATCGATTCGAAGATTTAGTTTGTATGAATCGCTATTGGTTTAATACCAATAATGGCAGTCGTTTCAGTATGGTAAGGATACAGATGTACCCACGATTGAAAATTCATTAATACTATGTTTTTCCTATCTATCACGTACCGTGTCTGGTATATGAAAACAAAGAGATGCACACATGCCTTATCTTCCATTCCATTCTGATACATGATACGAATTTAGTGATATACATATCAATTAGATCTATAAATGAATCAACAGAATCTTTTTTTTTAGGTCTCAATTTTTCTCTTTTTCACAAATAGACTATCCTTTTTGATCCCGAATCAAATTGCCGAATCAAATTGCAATGTGAATCAATTATTGCTTGATTTTATAGTTATAGGAAGTTGATAACGAACTTAAGATTATTGTGTATATCAAAGCCAAATGACTAGCATTATTATTACTGATCAGTAAAATTAATATTCAAAAAGGGGGAGAGAGAGGATTGCGTTTTATGGTAAAAAATTCATTCATCTCAGTTATTTTTCAAGAAAAAAAAGAAGAAAACTGCGGGTCTGTTGAATTTCAAGTATTCAATTTCACGAATAAGATACGAAGACTTACTTCACATTTGGAATTGCACAGAAAGGACTATTTATCTCAGAGGGGTCTACGGAAAATTCTGGAAAAACGCCAACGGCTACTATCTTATTTGTCAAAGAAAAATAGAGTACGTTATAAAGAATTAATTAGTCAGTTGAATATTCGGGAGTCAAAAAATCGTTAATTTGATTGACAAACAATTTTGAATTATTTGATCTATTACATTTTGAATCTTGATGAACTTCTTTTCGTTTTCAACAATTCATGTAAGAATGAATCGAGGAAAAACATATGAGTATACTAGCTACAGGAAAAGACTTTATGGTAGTCAATATGGGACCTCACCACCCATCAATGCACGGCGTTCTTCGTCTCATCGTTACTCTAGATGGTGAAGATGTTATTGACTGTGAACCAATATTGGGTTATTTACACAGAGGGATGGAAAAAATTGCGGAAAACCGAACAATTATCCAATATCTGCCGTATGTAACACGTTGGGATTATTTAGCGACTATGTTCACAGAAGCAATAACTGTAAATGGACCAGAACAGCTGGGAAATATTCAAGTACCTAAAAGGGCCAGCTATATCAGAGTAATTATGTTGGAGTTGAGTCGTATAGCTTCTCATCTGTTATGGCTTGGCCCTTTTATGGCAGATATTGGTGCACAGACTCCTTTCTTCTATATTTTCAGAGAAAGAGAATTAGTATATGATCTATTCGAAGCTGCCACCGGTATGAGAATGATGCATAATTATTTTCGTATTGGAGGAATAGCGGCTGATTTACCTCATGGTTGGGTAGATAAATGTTTGGATTTCTGCGATTATTTTTTAACAGGGGTTGTTGAATATCAAAAACTTATTACACGAAACCCTATTTTTTTAGAACGAGTTGAAGGCGTGGGCATTATTGGTGGAGAAGAAGCAATAAATTGGGGTTTGTCAGGACCAATGCTACGAGCGTCTGGACTAGAATGGGATCTTCGTAAAGTTGATCATTATGAGTGTTACGACGAATTTGATTGGGAAGTCCAGTGGCAAAAAGAAGGAGATTCACTAGCCCGTTATTTAGTCCGAATGGGCGAAATGACGGAATCCATAAAAATTATTCAACAGGCTTTAGAAGGAATTCCGGGAGGGCCCTATGAGAATTTAGAAATCCGATGCTTTGATAGAGAAAGCGATCCAGAATGGAATGACTTTGAAGATCGATTCATTAGTAAAAAGCCCTCTCCTACTTTTGAATTGCCGAAACAAGAACTTTATGTGAGAGTTGAAGCCCCAAAAGGAGAATTGGGAATTTTTCTGATAGGAGATCAAAGCGGTTTTCCTTGGAGATGGAAAATTCGCCCTCCGGGTTTTATCAATTTGCAAATTCTTCCTCAGTTAGTTAAAAGAATGAAATTGGCTGATATTATGACGATACTAGGTAGTATAGATATCATTATGGGAGAAGTTGATCGTTGAAATGATAATTGATACAACAGAAGTACAAGATATCAATTCTTTTTCCAGATTGGAATCCTTAAAAGAGGTCTATGGGATCATATGGATGTTTGTCCCTATTTTTACTCCTGTATTAGGAATCACAATAGGTGTACTGGTAATTGTGTGGTTAGAAAGAGAAATATCTGCAGGAATACAACAACGTATTGGGCCTGAATACGCCAGCCCTTTGGGAATTCTTCAAGCTTTAGCCGATGGTACAAAATTACTTTTCAAAGAGAATCTTCTTCCATCTAGAGGAAATACTCGTTTATTCAGTATTGGACCATCTATAGCAGTCATATCAATTCTACTAAGTTATTCAGTAATTCCTTTTAGTTATCGCCTTGTTTTAGCGGATCTCAATATCGGTATTTTTTTATGGATTGCCATTTCAAGTATTGCTCCTATTGGACTTCTTATGTCAGGATATGGATCAAATAATAAATATTCCTTTTTAGGTGGTCTGCGAGCTGCTGCTCAATCAATTAGTTATGAAATACCATTAACTTTATGTGTTTTATCAATATCTCTACGTGCGATTCGCTAAAACATAAGCTTTTCTTTTTCCTATTCTTTTCGTTCTAGAAAAAAAAGAAATTGAATCGATATCTTCATTTTTTTATTCATTTATTTATTCTTTAGGTTAATAAAATAAATTAGGTAGTTATATATGAGTGAAAGAAAACAACTTCTAAATTCGCAGTAAAAATGGATTGAGTCTCATTTCCTATGTACAAGAGTTAAACAGAAGTAAACAAACGTAAAAGAAGGAAGCCCTTTACCCCAAGATTGGTTGATTGGTCATCCGGACTTGAAGCGGGCGCAAAGGATCAACCGTATGGAGTTTTCACTATTGTTTGTATGTATTACAATACATATATTACGAAACGGGGGATTGAAAAAAAGATGGGTGGATAGTAAGGAACACCAAAATACACACAAAGGATTAGTAATGGAGATTATGTAAATTAGCTATAAAGGATACTTCTGCATAACATAAAAAGAATACTAATTGGGGCTTTAAGTTGGTAGAAATGATCAGGCAGTACTCCCCAAAATTCCGATCCAGAGTATGCTCCTATCCACCGATTAAAGAAATGACTATCAGGAACGAAATAATCCTTTACTTTTTTTAAGCACCTTTTTTGTCAGAACGAAGAACAGGAACAAAAAAAATCGAAAAAAAAATACAATTCCACTATAAAAAAAAGTGATCTTTTTATTCTTTCTTTCATATGAAAATTCGTGTCATGATTCATGAACTAATGTAATGTCTACTTCTTTTTCGTAATCGAAAAGAAAATGATGGGTTGAAATATCTATTGATATTTATAAAAGGAGTATTTTATTGAAGGATTGATTAAGTTATTACTCAAAAAAGAAAAATGGAAATTCGTAAAGGATGAGATCAATTCAGAAATACTCTTTTTTGTATTTATTCTTATAGCAGACAGAATTCCATTGGCATAATTGGGGACCTTACGATAGATTTTGACTCTATCTATCCTATAAAAATAGCAAGATAACTAATACCTGTCCGGTCCTTACATTTATTTGTGGCCTTGAGGAGCCGTATGAGGTGAAAATCTCATGTACGGTTTTGGAATAGCGATGAGAACAGTAATGTTATCACCGACTATGATTATCTAACAGTTCAAGTACGGTTGATATAGTTGGGGCGCAGTCAAAATATGGTTTTTGGGGGTGGAATTTGTGGCGTCAACCTATAGGGTTTATCGTTTTTCTAATTTCTTCCCTAGCAGAATGCGAGAGATTACCTTTTGATTTGCCAGAAGCAGAAGAAGAATTAGTAGCCGGTTATCAAACCGAATATTCAGGGATCCGATTTGGTTTATTTTACGTTGCTTCCTATCTAAATCTATTAGTTTCCTCATTATTTGTAACAGTTCTTTACTTGGGTGGTTGGAATCTTTCGATTCCGTACATATTTGTTCCTGAGTTATTTGAAATAAATAAAACGGATGGAATCCTTGGAACGACAATTGGTATCTTTATTACATTAGCTAAAACTTATTTGTTCTTGTTCATTCCTATCACAACAAGATGGACGTTACCTAGATTAAGAATGGACCAACTCTTAAATCTTGGCTGGAAATTTCTTTTACCTATTTCTCTCGGTAATCTATTATTAACAACTTCTTCCCAACTCTTTTCACTGTAAGGAAAAAGTTATACTATATTTACGACTTGTCTCAAACAAGAGAAAGAAAGAAAATCAAATTATTCATAAATATTCACGATATGTTCCCTATGGTAACTGGGTTCATGAATTATGGTCAACAAACAGTACGAGCTGCAAGGTACATTGGTCAAAGTTTTATGATTACCTTATCCCAAGCAAATCGTTTACCTGTAACTATTCAATATCCTTATGAAAAATTAATCACATCAGAGCGTTTCCGCGGGCGAATCCATTTTGAATTTGATAAATGTATTGCTTGTGAAGTATGTGTTCGTGTATGTCCTATAGATCTGCCTGTTGTTGATTGGAAATTGGAAACAGATATTCGAAAGAAGCGGTTGTTTAATTACAGTATTGATTTTGGAATTTGTATTTTTTGTGGTAACTGTGTTGAGTATTGTCCAACAAATTGTTTATCAATGACTGAAGAATATGAACTTGCTACGTACGACCGGCACGACTTGAATTATAATCAAATTGCTTTAGGTCGTTTACCAATGTCAGTAATTGACGATTTTACAATTCGAACTGTTTTGAATTCACCTCAAAGAAAAAATGGGTAAACCCCTCTCTTGATTAAAGAGTAATTCCTAATTGCAAATTACTAAGGTTTCATTTTGGTAGAAGGGGATAAGGTCTTTCTCTTTGTTTGGTCAATAATTACAAATCCCAACTATTGGTTGGGTGATGAGAAGTATGATTCAATTTGTATTGAAAGTCTATTAATATATCCATAATTATTTCGAAATATATATATATATATTTTCAGTTTCAAACTGACATTTCGAATAAAGAAAAGAACGAAATTGATCGAATAACTGTACCCGCATCAATTCACACCTATTCGATTAGAATTAAATTCAATTGATAAGGTGTCATAAAACAAATTTTCCTGGTCGGTTCAATAAGGTCATGAAAAATATTTCGATTTATTTATCTCTTATTTTAATATAATGGATTTGCCTGGACCAATACATGATTTTCTTTTAGTTTTTCTGGGATCGGGTCTTATAATAGGAGGTCTGGGAGTGGTATTACTTACCAACCCAATTTATTCTGCCTTTTCATTGGGATTGGTTCTTGTTTGTATATCCTTATTCTATATTCTATCAAATTCCCATTTTGTAGCTGCTGCACAGCTTCTTATTTACGTGGGAGCTGTAAATGTTTTAATCATATTTGCTGTAATGTTCATGAATGGTTCAGACTATTACAAAGATTTTCAGTTTCATCTTTGGACTATTGGGGATGGGGTTACGTCCCTAGTTTGTACAAGTATTTTTTTTTCGCTAATCACTATTATTCTAGATACGTCGTGGTATGGGATTATTTGGACTACACGATCGAACCAGATTATAGAACAAGATTTGATAAGTAATAGTCAACAAATTGGAATTCATTTATCAACAGACTTTTTTCTTCCATTTGAGCTGATTTCGATAATTCTTTTAGTTGCTTTGATAGGTGCAATTGCCGTGGCTCGTCAGTAAAAAATCTTTCTAACTAGCAACAGAAATTCAAATTCAACTTTTTTATGTGTTATCACATGCATTTCCCTGCAATTGTATTTGAATACTGTTCATGTATAAAATCGAAATTTTAGTATTCGTTCTATTCGATCTATAATATCTTCTTTTGTTCCGTACTTGTTTTATTCGAATTATATTCTAAGCAATCGAATCACTCGAATTATTGTTCATATTGAAATGAATCGAAATTGGTACGGAGTTGGTCAATGATGCTCGAGCATGTACTTGTTTTGAGTGCCTATTTATTTTCTATCGGTATCTATGGATTGATCACGAGCCGAAATATGGTTCGGGCCCTGATGTGTCTTGAACTTATACTAAATGCAGTTAATCTAAATTTCGTAACATTTTCTGATTTTTTTGATAGTCGGCAATTAAAAGGAGATATTTTCTCAATTTTTGTTATAGCTATTGCAGCCGCTGAAGCAGCTATTGGATCAGCTATTGTTTCGTCAATTTATCGTAACAGAAAATCGACTCGTATCAATCAATCGACTTTGTTGAATAAGTAGTATTTTGAAATCATAATATTCATCAATTCGACTTAGCATATATAATACGTCGAAACCTCGATCATGTTTGTGAAAACGTAAGAAATCAAAGTACCTTTGTTCCCTTCCCTATTAGGAGTTGATCCAGAAGTGGATTGATTATCAAAATTCTGGTAAATAATTGATTCATCTGGTGTTTAAATATATGATTCATTTCCAAATTGACTAGATCGAAAATTTATGAGTTCAAAAATGGATAGATCCAATGTCACATTCAGTAAAGATTTATGATACATGTATAGGGTGTACTCAATGTGTCCGCGCCTGCCCCACAGATGTATTAGAAATGATACCTTGGGACGGATGTAAAGCTAAGCAAATTGCTTCTGCTCCAAGAACAGAGGACTGTGTTGGTTGTAAGAGATGTGAATCCGCCTGCCCAACGGATTTCTTGAGTGTTCGAGTTTATTTATGGCATGAAACAACTCGAAGCATGGGTCTAGCTTATTGATATTGATACGTTTCAGAAAACCCACTTGAATCCGTTTTGAATCCATTTTCTTTTTTTTTTACCGATTACCGATAAAAACCCGTACTCGAAAAAGAAAAAAATTAAGAATATATTCGATTTTCGAGCACGGGTTTTTCTGGTCTAAGTGTATCTTGTCTTTACCACGAATTATTTTCCTTGGTTAACAATAATTGTAGTTTTTCCGATAGCCGCAGGTTCTTTAATTTTCTTTCTCCCGCATAGAGGAAATAAGGTGACTAGGGGATATACTATATATATATGCGTATTAGAACTCCTTTTAATGACCTATGCATTCTGTTATCATTTCCAATTGGACGATCCATTAATCCAGTTGGCAGAGGGTTATAACTGGATCAATTTTTTTGATTTTTACTGGAGATTGGGACTAGATGGACTTTCCTTAGGACCCATTTTACTGACGGGATTTATCACCACTTTAGCTACTTTAGCGGCTCGGCCAATTACTCGGAATTCCCGATTATTCCATTTCCTGATGTTAGCAATGTACAGCGGTCAAATAGGATCATTTTCTTCTAGAGACCTTTTACTTTTTTTCATCATGTGGGAGTTAGAATTAATTCCCGTTTATTTACTTCTATCCATGTGGGGCGGAAAGAAGCGTCTTTATTCCGCTACAAAGTTTATTTTGTACACTGCGGCAGGGTCCGTTTTTCTATTAATAGGAGTTTTGGGTATCGGTTTATATGGTTCCAATGAACCAACATTAAATTTGGAAACATTAGCGAATCAATCGTATCCTGTAGCACTGGAAATAATATTCTATATTGGATTTTTTATTGCTTTTGCTGTCAAATCACCGATTATACCCTTACATACATGGTTACCAGACACCCACGGAGAGGCGCATTACAGTACTTGTATGCTTCTAGCCGGAATCCTATTAAAAATGGGAGCATATGGTTTGGTTCGGATCAATATGGAACTATTGCCACACGCCCATTCTATATTTTCTCCCTGGTTGATAATAGTAGGTACAATGCAAATAATTTATGCAGCTTCAACATCTCCTGGCCAACGGAATTTAAAAAAAAGAATAGCCTATTCCTCCGTATCTCATATGGGTTTCATAATTATAGGAATTGGTTCGATAACCGATACGGGACTCAACGGAGCCATTTTACAAATAATTTCTCATGGGTTTATTAGTGCTGCCCTTTTTTTCTTGGCAGGAACGAGTTATGATAGAATACGTCTTGGTTATCTCGACGAAATGGGCGGGCTGGCTATCCCAATTCCAAAGATATTCACGATATTCAGTATCTTATCGATGGCTTCCCTTGCATTACCGGGCATGAGTGGTTTTGTTGCGGAATTGATAGTATTTTTTGGAATAATTACCAGCCAAAAATATTTTTTAATGCCAAAAATACTAATTACTTTTGTAATGGGAATTGGAATGATATTAACTCCTATTTATTCATTATCTATGTCACGGCAAATGTTCTATGGGTACAAGCTATTTAATGTCCCAAACTCTTATTTTTTTGATTCTGGCCCACGGGAGTTATTTGTTTTGATGTCTATTCTTCTACCCGTAATAGGTATTGGTATTTATCCGGATTTCGTTCTCTCACTATCCGTGGACAAAGTCGAAGCTATTGTATCTAATTTTTTTTTATAGTTTATAGATAGTTTTCATTAAAAAAAATAAAAAAAGTAATCCTACGATTTGGAAAATTGTTCGTTGTCCAATGAAAAAAGAAGTCTTTTTTCTTCTCTTAAGTTTAAGTGAAATAAAAAAGAAAAAGAATAAATAAAAAAAATAAGTAAAAAAAAAAAGAAATTTGAATTGGAACCAGACGCCTTTGGCATTTGTGAGAACCTTTTGAATCAAGTAGTGTAGTGATTCAAAAGGTTCTCCTAGGCTTATACCAAGTTTCATTTATATTTTATATATATATATATATGCCCTGTCCTATGTTTGTATTCATCAGGCCCTTTCTTCAATTCAATTATCAATTAGATGTTAATTAAATGAACCATAACTATGTAACCCTATTCCTAATAGATTGACCCCGAAATAGCATATCCAAATTATAAGAAAGCCCATAGAAGCCACAATTGCGGAATTTACACCTTCCAAATTTTTATTTGTTCGAGTATGTAAATAAATCCCGAATATAGTCCAAGTAATAAATGCCCAAGTTTCCTTTGGATCCCAATTCCAATATGATCCCCATGCCTCATTAGCCCAGACTGCTCCCGAAAGAATACCTATGGTTAAAAAGAGAAATCCTAGACTAATAATACGATAACTCCAATGATCCAATTGTTGAATCAATTGATACCTGTAATAATTTCTAGCAGAAAGAAAAAAAGGAAAAGAAGTATTTCGTAACACATTGTTTTTTTCAGTCATGTATTGGATTTCACCGAAGGAAAATGACTCATTTACATTTAAAAAATTATTGCTTTTACGAAAAATCCTTATAAATTTTCGAAATGTAATGACTAGAAGAGCTACGGATAATAATGATCCACATAAAAGAGCTGCGTAGCCTACTACTATCATACTTACGTGCATCATTAACCACTGGGCTTGGAGAGCGGGTACTAATATTCCGGATTGATGCATTTTGGTTAAAAAACTCGAAGTAGCAAAACCTTGGGTAAAAATAGCGCTTGGCGCGGTTATTGCGCTTAAATTCTTTTTATCTTTTTTAAAATAGAAAATCCTATGAATAATGGAGAAACTCCATGAAAGAAAGATTAATGATTCATATAAATTACTTAATGGGAAATGCCCCGAAAAAATCCACCGAGTGACTAATAATCCTGTTAGGCAGAAAAGGGTAGCTATCATCCCCTTTTCTGATGAATCATATAGTCCTATGATTTCATCGACTAATAAGATTATCAACTGAATTGTAATTCCAATCGAAACGACCGAAAAGGATATATGAGTTAATATATGCTCTAAAGTTGAAAATATCATAAATCAAATTAAAAGCCAGATTTCCTCAAGTATACGGAATGGAAATCCGAAATGAAATTCATTAAAATTAAATTCATTATAGGGCTTTTTGTATATCTTTTAGAAAATGCTATGCCGCCACTCGGACTCGAACCGAGATGCTTTAGCACTGCTTCCTAAGAGCAGCGTGTCTACCGATTTCACCATAGCGGCTTGCTCGAAATCATAATAACCTATTTTTATTCAATCGTCGAGATTAAAAGCGTCAGTCAATTTTAATGAAATCTATTTTAGGAAGCATTTAAATTGATGACTAAAAACTTGTTTAAATAGAGATTGAAAGATTCCCTTGTCATCTTGTTTAGTTATTTAAGGTTTCAGTTTTAGTTAACTTAACATAACAATGGAGGTTTTTCTAGTTTATGTTTTCATAAAATAGACCTGTTGTAACTAAAAAGGTCTTACTTCAATCTAGAGAAAAACAAAAAAAAAAATGTTCTTTTTTCATTTTTGAATGATTCATTTCTCATTTATCAGATTTGATGAATGAATAGAAAAAACTAAGATTCTTTTTTATGGATCACAATTTCAGTGCGACATCCACCAATTCAAAAGGATTTAGTTAAATTGCATAGCTTTTGTGTTATCGTAATCGTTAGGTTTTTTTTTTCAGTATTCATTTGCGTTAGGATTTCTCAGGTATTGGGCTGGACATATGATAGAAAAAATTCTGATAGAAATAGGAATTGTACCCTGACTCAAAAAATTCTTTCTAAATTAGATATATATATATCTTGATTGATCCTCCTTTTCCTTTTCAAACATAGGATTTTTTTTGGATCACTTAAAATTTTCACACCATTCATATTCATATTCATATAGAATATCCACCTAAATGGGAAAGCGTGCTTTTCTCAATTGGAGGGAAAGTGGGGGTATAGGGTCTATATAGCGATTCAGAAAAATAATGATTCATAAAGTTACAAAAAAAGAAGAGTCTTCTATTTAATCAATTATTTTCAACAATCCATCGATTTTGCCTAAACATTTGATATCTGCTCCTCTATAGCATAACTACAAAAAAGAAAAGGATAAAAAAAAGACAAAACCTTTCTTTTTCTTATTGTGTTATTTCTAAGTGAGTGGGGTGATGGGGAAAATAGGAATCCCCATCCTGGGAATGAAAAACATATTCAAATAAAAAAGGGTGAAACGTTCTATTTCGTTTTTATTCTTTTTTCAAATTGTAAAAAGAATACCAAACCTTTTTTTAGAATTTTTTAGAATTCAGTAGACAAATCAATCGGTTCAAAACATTAACGAATAGAAATCGTTACTTACTTTTTTTTTTCTAATTTAGAATAGATTATTGAATCTATAATTAGAATATCAAAATAGAAATAAAAAAAAGTTAGCTCATTTTTCGAGTCAGGCTTATTTAGATTATTCCAACGTTTTATTATTTATTTGTCGTACAAAAAAACTTTTTGAATTACCGGTAGAAAGGGATTTCGCTAACGAAAAAGCTTTCAACGCCGCCCAATACCCCCCCTTTTTCCAAATATTTTTACGAATACGCTTCTTGGATATAGAAGTACGTTTTTTTGGAACTGCCATTCACAAAATAAAAGGTTATTCATTGCTAAAATTGGATGTCAAAGACATCTATTGTTTAAAACAAATCGTTTTTTATTTTTACTATTCATTTCATTATTTGTCTATTTATTCTCTAAATTATATTACCTTTTTTCAAAAAAAGAAATATAAATATGTGAAAATAGAATAAAATATTATTATAACAAAAAAGAAAAACAATAGAAAAACAATATGATATAGGATTTTTTCAATTTCGATTCCAGACAATATCTGGGAAAGGGTAATTCGTATTTTGAAGTTCTTGTTACTTGTTATTGGTGGTCCCTTTAATATCCCTATTCAAATCGATATCTATAGGCTCTAGTATGCCATATAATATAAATCGAATATTAATATAAAATAAATCGAATTGCTTGAAGTTGATAAAAAAAAACAAAAGCCTTTCCTTTCCGTTTCTATCTCTGTCTATTTTCGACATGCTACATTTATACATGAAAAATACATCGACCAAATTGAAGAACCCTTACCTAATTAAAAAAAACTTTAATCTTTTTTTTTTCTAGTAATCAGTTCTTAAATGTTATTTATTGTAATGGAAGACAATCAACCAGTTCCGAAATGATAATTAATGATTCTGAATAAACAAACTAAAATACCTAATTCGTTTTTTTATTGGGTAAAGTTATGGGCCATCCGGTGGTTTATATGAACATCAAGTACTTTTTTTTTTGGTGTAATTCTTTAGTCTTGATCTATGTACATAAATTATTGGAATAGGGAATAAGAATTGAAATTGGAATTTGCTACATCTTCATAAAAATCTTACTTAATATTCAAAATCTTACTTAAATATAAAGTATAAATAGAAAATAATTATTTATTTTTCTTTTTCACTAGTAGCTTTGTTATATCATTTGACTGCTTTGAACTTTGAATCTTTTTGAAGTATTTGGGAAAGATTCAAAATAACTACGAATAGCAAATTCTATTTAAGTTTTTTTAATACCTTACTTTTTTATTAATCCCTTTCAAAAGAGATAAGAGCCGGTGAATCAGAAACAATTAATTAATTCAGAATAAAAAAAGTTATTATTATTTTTTTATGGAACATACATATCAATATTTCTGGATCATACCTTTCGTTCCACTTCCGGTTCCTATGTTAATAGGAGTGGGACTTCTACTTTTTCCGACGGCAACAAAAAATCTTCGTCGTATATGGGCTTTTGCTAGTATTTTGTTGTTAAGTATAGTTATGATTTTTTCGGTTGATCTAGCTCTTCATCAAATACATAGAAGTTCTATCTATCAATACGTATGGTCTTGGACCATCAATAATGATTTTTCTTTCGAGTTCGGATACTTTATTGATCCACTTACTTCTATTATGTCAGTATTAATCACTACAGTTGGAATTCTGGTTCTTATTTATAGTGACAATTATATGTCTCATGATCAAGGATATTTGAGATTTTTTGCTTATATGACTTTTTTCAATACTTCAATGTTGGGATTAGTTACAAGTTCTAATTTAATCCAAATTTATATTTTTTGGGAATTGGTTGGGATGTGTTCTTATCTATTAATAGGGTTTTGGTTCACCCGACCTATTGCGGCAAGTGCTTGTCAAAAAGCATTTGTAACTAATCGTGTAGGGGATTTTGGTTTATTATTAGGAATCTTAGGTGTTTATTGGATAACAGGTAGTTTCGAATTTCGGGATTTGTTCGACATATTCAATAACTTGATTTATAATAATGAGGTTCACTTTTTATTTGCTACTTTGTGTGCCCTTCTATTATTTGCCGGTGCGGTTGCTAAATCCGCACAATTCCCACTTCATGTATGGTTACCTGATGCCATGGAAGGGCCTACCCCTATTTCGGCTCTTATACATGCTGCTACTATGGTCGCTGCGGGAATTTTTCTTGTAGCTCGCCTTCTTCCGCTTTTCATAGTCATACCCTACATAATGAATCTAATATCTTTAATAGGTATAATAACAGTATTATTAGGAGCGACTTTAGCTCTTGCTCAAAAAGATATTAAGAGAAGTTTAGCCTATTCTACAATGTCTCAATTGGGTTATATGATGTTAGCTCTAGGTATGGGGTCTTATAGAGTCGCTTTATTTCATTTGATTACTCATGCTTATTCGAAAGCCTTGTTGTTTTTAGGATCCGGATCAATTATTCATTC
>SNVD02010332.1:0-45371 GCA_013180625.2 Boswellia sacra | reverse complement strand
GGATGCTCAAGGCATATGACCGGAGATGCCTCCAAGTTCTCAAGATTAATCATGAATAAAGGAGGATATGTGACATTCGGTGATAATGCCAAAGGAAGGGTAATGGGACATCGTGATATTGGTAACCCTTCTTCACCTATTATTAAAGATGTTTTGCTTGTTCATGGTTTAAAACATGATTTGATTAGCATTAGTCAATTGTGTTATAAGGGATATTTTTTGTTACTTTTGAGCCTAATAGATATGTGATTAAGGATGTTAGTAATAATAAGACATTATTTGTTGGTAATAGATGTGGTAATATTTATACAATTGATATTGATGTTAATGATCATGTAGAAAATTGTTTCATTGTTAATCATGATGCTTGGTTATGGCATAGAAGGTTAGGTCATGCTAGCATGGACACAATTTCAAAAATTCTAAAAATGATTTAGTTAATGGTCTTCCAAAAATAAAATTTGAAAAGGATAAGATTTGTGATGCTTGTCAATTTGGAAAACAAGTGAGAACTTCTTTTAAACAAAAGAAATTTATTTCAACAAATAAACCTCTACAATTACTTTATTTGGATTTATTTGAACCATCAAGAACTCAAAGCCTTGGTGGAAAGTATTATGTTTTTGTTATTGTGGATGATTATTCAAGATTCACTTGGGTATTATTCTTGAAAAACTAAAAATGAGGCC
Organism: Boswellia sacra; assembly: GCA_013180625.2. Lineage (NCBI taxonomy): Eukaryota > Viridiplantae > Streptophyta > Magnoliopsida > Sapindales > Burseraceae > Boswellia > Boswellia sacra. The sequence continues at coordinate 44,682 of SNVD02010332.1, read as the reverse complement.
ATACAAGCTTTTTCAAAATTTGCAAAAAGAGTCCAAAATCAAAAAGGGTGTTCTATTGTGTCCATTAGGAGTGATCATGGTGGTGAAGTAGACAATGTTGCATCTGAAAATCTTTGTGATGAAAGATGGTTTGGACATAATTTTTCCTCACCTAGAACTCACAAACCAAAAGGGTGTTGAAAGGAAAAATAGGGACTATTCCAGAAATGGGCTAGGACCATGTTACTTGAAAATAATTTGTCAAAATATTTTTGGGCCGAGCCGTTAATACCGCATTCTTTATAATCAATAGAGTCCATTTTAGAGCTTTAATAAAGAAAACTCCTTATGAACTTTGGAAAGGAAGAAAACCCAAACATTGAATTTTTTAAAGTTTTTGGATGCAAATGTTTTATTTGAAACACGAAGGATAACCTTGGAAAATTGATGCAAAAGCCGATGTTGGAATTTTTGTTGGCTACTCCAACCATAGTAAAGCATATAGAGTTTTTAACAAAAAGACTCTTACTATTGAAGAATCCATGCATGTTGAATTTGATGAAACTAATGTGATTTCTTCAAAGAATTTAGATGATGATATTGTTGAAGTAGAAAGGCAAATCAAGGAATCAAGGCTTGATGAAAAGAGTCAAGATGATTTACAACTTCAACAAGAAAAGCTTGAGAAAGTAAATGATTCTTCCCAAGAATTACCAAAGGAATGGAGGTATGCAAAAGCTCACCCTAAAGATCTCAATATTGGTGAACCATCACAAGGTTACGAAAACTAGATCTCTTTTAGAAATTTTTATAGTCATTTGCTTGTCTCTCAATTTGAACCAAAATCTTTTAAAAAGCCGAAAGGAGAAGTTGGATTTTAGCTATGCAAGGCGAATTGAATCAATTTGAGAGAAAATCAAGTTTGGGAATAGTACCTAGACTAAAAATCATTACTATTATAGCACTAAATGATTTTAGAAATAAAAGTAGATGAAAAAGGCCACCTATTAGTGAAACAAAGCCTAGACTTGTTGCTCAAGGATACAATCACAGAAGAGGTTATATTATGAGTAACCTTTGCAACGGTTGCTATGATTAGATCAATTAGAATGTTGTGTGCATTTGCATGTTATAAAAATTTTACATTATATCAAATGGATGTCATAAGTGCATTTTTAAATGGTTACATTATGGAGGAAGTATATGTAGAGCAACCTCTTGGTTTTCAAAATCATGATTTTCCAAACCATGTTTCAAACTCAAAAAGGCACTTTATGGCTTGAAACAAGCACCAAGAGCATGGTATGATAGATTGAGCAAATTTCTCATTGATAATGGTTTCAAAATGAAAAAAAGTTGATACTACTCTTTTTGTTAAAACAAAAAATGATGATTTATTAATTGTTCAAATCTATGTTGATGATATTATCTTTGGTGCTACAAAGTCTCTATGTGTGGAGGAATGTTCCCAATTGCATTGCAACAGAATTTGAAATGAGCTTAATGGAGGAGAAAATAAATTTCTTCCTTCGGACTTAAAATCAAGCAATCAAAGATGGGATCTCATCTAATCAAGTAAAAGTACACAGAGATCTTATCAAGAAGTTGGGCATGGTAATCAAGGACATATAACACACCTATGGGTACATTAACAAGCTTGACAAAGATGAGAAAGGAAAAGATGTTGATGGTAACAAACTATTGAGGTATGATTGGCTCTCTATTTTGTATTTAACGCTAGTAGACCTGATATTAGTAGTGTGTGTATGTGTGCTAGATTTCAATCTTGTCCAAAGGAATCTCACCTTAAGACTGTCAAAAGGATATTTAGATATCTTCTTGGAACCATAAATCTAGGTCTTTGGTATCCTAAGTGTGATAATTTTGATCTAATTAGTTATTCCGATGCGGACTTTGCTGGAAGTCTTCTTGATAGAAAGAGCACTAGTGGCTCTTGCCATTTTATAGGACATGCATTAGTATCATGGTTTAGTAGAAAACAAAATTCTGTTGCATTATCAACCGCGGAAGCCGAGTCTCTTGCAGTAGGAAGTTGTTGTGCACAAGCTCTTTGGATGAAACACATTTTAAAAGATTATGTGTGGTATTTGATCATATTCCCATCAAATGTGACTAATACAAGTGCCGATCAACATTTCAAAAAAATCCAATTACAACACTCTAGAATAAGCATATAGAGATTAGACATCATTTTATTAGAGATCATGTGCAAAAAGGTAATATTTCTTTAGAATTTGTTCCCACCGATAAACACTTAGCCGATATATTTACTAAACCCCTTAGTCAAGATAGATTTAGCATAATTAGAAGAGAATTAGGCATGTTGGATATGTCTTAATTTTACTTTAATATGATAGCATATGTTAAGGGGGAGAATATATTTAGGGGGAGTAGTTAATTTGATTACATTTTTTTGAAGATAACAAAAGGGGGAGAAATAGTTGGATTGCTTATATTCATAACAAGTGCCATTCTTTTTGCTTATTGTTGATTTTATTTTCATTCTTGATTTTAGATTATATTTTAAAGCAACCAATGGTTTGTCATCATCAAAAAGGGGGAGATTGTTAGCCCTAAGGCTACATGATAATTTTGATGATAACAATACACATGGATTAATTGAGATTTACTAACATGTTTATTTATGTGCAAGAGTAAGATCATTGAAATAATTTTAAAATCAAGAAGAGGCTTATTAAAATGAAGTGTTGAAGCTAAGGAGAAGACCACATGTTAAAGGTACCAAAGTTTAAGAACAAGGATTTACTCAAGGAATGTGACACATGAGTAATGTTCAATCAATTGGTCATATATATCTCTACAAATATTCAAATGACGTGATTCTTGAGCCTTTGGAAAGCTTACTCAATTTATAACATTTCATATGTTTTAATGAAATTCAAATTTCAAGTGCAAGGTTGTCCAAATCATCATAGAAGTTGAAAGACAAATGGAAGCAGCTGACATGAGCACCGAATACTCCTTTGGACATATCTTGAGATTTTCAAATTTCAAACGGAACATTGACAAAAATGGAAGACAAGATTAGGTTTTTATGGTGGGCAGAATATTTGGAGTTGGTGTCTTCACTCGATTAAGTCATCTCAATTTGCCCTATAAAAGGAGCCATTCTCCCATGCATTCAACAAGTGCAAGAGAAGCATTTTATCAAGCAAAAAAGCAAGAGAAATATCAAGTCTAGAGAGCTTTTATATTATTTATCTACTCTTTGAAGAGAGTTATACTTTTGTTGTAAAAATTATCTTTGTTCTTGTATTGTGGTGAGAGTGAGATATTATGTAAAGGATAATAGTTATCATTGAGAGAACTCTTGTTGTGAGTATCACGAGTTGAGGAAAGTTGCCTTGGTGAGGTTGTTCATCAAGAAGAACTCTTGGTGTGGTGTTATCAAGGGTTGAAGGAAGTTGCCTTGGTGAGGTTGTTCATCAAAAAGAACTCTTGGTGTAGTGTTATCAAGAGTTGGAAGAAAAAGTCTTGGTGAGGTTGTTCATCAAGCAAGTTGTAAAGATTTCTACAACTTAGTGGAAAGTTTAGCTCGTGGAGCTAGGAGCCTGTGGACGTAGGCAAGGTTTGCCGAACCACGTAAATTGAGTTTGCACTCTCTCTATCCCTTTCCTCTTTACATTTACTTTCACTTGTGATTGTTCATCATTATTATTCTTTTGATTGCATCTTTGATAAATTCTAATTTCATCTTCTTCACCTTTATTTTCAAAGAAAGAGTGAACTAATTTTGATCTTTCAAGAAAAATTTTCTAAATCCGTTTTGATAAATAAAAACCCAATTCACCCCCCCTCTTGGGTTGCCATACCTGGGTCAACATTCATTTCTCTTAAACTGATTAAGTTCATCTTGCATAGCTTGAATCTGTTGACCCAGGTATGGCAACTCAAGAAGGGGGGTGAATTGGGTTTTTATTTATCAAAACGGATTTGTAAAACTTTTCTTTGAAGATCAAAATTATTTAACTCTCTCTTTGAGAATAAAGGTGAAGAAGATGAAAATAGAATGCAATCAAGAGAATAGCAATAAAGAACAATCACAAGTGCAAGTAAATGTAAAGAGGATAAGGATAGAGAGAGTGCAAACTCGATGTACGTGGTTCGGCAAACCTTACCTACGTCCACGGGCTCCTAACTCCACAAGCTAGGCTTTCCACTAAGTTGTAGAAATTTTTACAACTTGCTTGATGAACAACCTCACCAAGACCTTTTCCTTCAACCCTTGATAACACCGCACCAAGGTAACTTCCTTCAACTCTTGATAACACCACACCAAGAGTTCTTCTTGATGAACAACCTCACCAAGGCAACTTCATTCAACTCTTGATAACACCACACCAAGATTTCTTCTTGATGAACAAACTCACCAAGGAAAGAGTTCTCTCAAGGATAACTTTTATCCTTTATAAAAAGATCTCACTCTTACCACAATATAAGAACAAAGTAAATGTTTACAACAAAAGTACAACTCTCTTCAAAGAGTAGATAAAGAATATAAAAGCTCTCTAGACTTGATATTTCTCTTGTTTTTTGCTTGATAAAATGCTTCTCTTGCTCTTCTTACTGAATGCATGGGAGAAGGGCTTCTTTTATAGGCAAATGAGATGAACTTAATCCAGTGAAGACACCAACTCCAAATTTTCTGCCCACCATAAAAATTGTAATTTTGTCTGCTATTTTCGTCAATGTTTCATTTGAAATTTGAAAATATGAAAAACATAAAAAATCTGTACAATTCAATAATCTTTTCAACGCATCAAGAACCAAGTCATTTAGATATCTGTAGCTCAAGATATGGCCAAAACACCATTCGGTGCTCATGTGACTTGATTTTTCTTCCAATGTTAGTCCACCAAGTTCCATGTGTATTATGTCGGCCTTCTGTTTGAAATTTGAATTTCTTCAAAGAATATGAAATCTGATCCATTGAATCATATTTCCAATTCCATAAGAATCAAGTCATTTAAATATTTCTATCTCAAGATATGGACAAAATATCATTCAGTGCTCATATGAGTTGATTTTTCTTCTCTGCATCAATGCACGAATTTCATGTCAATTATGTCGGCCTTTCATTTGAAATTTGAATTTCTTCAAAACATATGAAATGTGCCTCATTAAGTCCTCTTTCCAATGCCATAAGAATCAAGTCATTTTGATATTTATACCTCAAGATATGTCCAAAAGAGTATTCAGTGCTCATGTCAGCTACTTTCATTTGTCTTTCAATTGGCATGATGATTTGGACAACCTTGCACTTGAAATTTGAATTTATTTAAAACATATAAAATGTTATAAATTGAATAAGCTTTCCAAAGACTCAAGAATCACATCATTTGGACATCTATAGAGATATAGATGAACAATTGATTAAACATTGCTCATGTGTCACATTCCTTGAGTCAATCCTTGTTCTTAAACTTTGGTGCCTTTAACATGTAATCTTCTCCTTAGCTTCAACACTTCATTTTAATAAGCCTCTTTTTGATTTTATAATTATTTTAATGATCTTACTCTTGCACATAAATAAACATGTTAGTAAATCTCAATGAATCAATGTGTATTGTTATCATCAAAATTATCATGTAGCCTTAGAGCTAACAATCTCCCCCTTTTTGATGATGACAAACCATTGATTACTTTCAAATAATATCTAAAATCAAGAATGAAAATAAAATCAAGAATAAACAAACAAATGGCACTTGTTATGAATATAAGCAATCCAACCGTTTCTCCCCCTTTTGTTATCATCGAAAAGATGTAATCAAATTAACTACTCCCACTAAATATATTCTCCCCCTTAACATATGCTACCATTCAAAGATTATCATATAAAAGCAAAATTAAGACATATCCAACATGCTTAATTCTCTTCTAATTATACAAAATCTATCTTGACTAAAGGGTTTAGTCATATTTGGGTCTAGGGACTAATTCCCAAACTTGATTTCTCTCAAATTGGTTTAATTCTTCTTACATAGCCAAAATCCAACTTTCCTCATTTTTGGCTTCTTTAAAAGATTTGGGTTCAAATTGAGAGACAAATGCAAAATGATTACAAAAGTTCCTAAAAGAAGATCTAGTTCTCATACCTTGTAATGGTTCACCAATAATGAGATCTTTTAGGGTGAGCTTTTGCATACCTCCATTCTTTTGGTAATTCTTGGGAAGAATCATTTACTTCCTCAAGCTTTTCTTGTCGAAGTTGTAATTTATCTTAGCTCTTTTCATCAAGCCTTAATTCCTTGATTTGCTTTTCTACCTCAACAATATCGTCATCTAAATTCTTTGAAGAAATTACATTAGTTTCATCAAATTCAACATGCATAGAATCTTCAATAGCAAGAGTCTTTTTGTTAAAAACTCTATATGCTTTACTATGGTTGGAGTAGCCAACAATAATTCCAACATCGGCTTTTGTATCAAATTTTCCAAGGTTATCCTTGGTGTTTAAAATAAAACATTTACATCCAAAAACTTTAAAAAAATCAAATGTTGGGTTTTCTTCCTTTCCAAAGTTCATAAGGAGTTTTCTTCATTAAAGCTCTAATATGGACTCTATTGATTATAAAGCATGCGGTATTAACGGCTTCGGCCCAAAAATATTTTGGTAAATTATTTTCAAGTAACATAGTCCTAGCCATTTCTTAGATAGTCCTATTTTTCCTTTCAACAACACCATTTTGTTGTGGAGTTCTAGGTGAGGAAAAATTATGCTCAAAACCATTTTCATCACAAAGATTTTCAAATGCAACATTGTCTACTTCACCACCATGATCACTCCTAATGGACACAATAGAATACCCTTTTTGATTTTGGACTCTTTTTGTAAATTTTGAAAAAGCTTGTATGGCCTCATTTTTAGTTTTCAAGAATAATACCCAAGTAAATCTTGAATAATCATCCACAATAACAAAAACATAATACTTTCCACCAAGGCTTTGAGTTTGATGCGTTCGAAACTAGCAAGTATACTAGTCGCACAAGTAATAAAGTGATGAGTAAGATATCGTTCCCACGAGGATTGATTCTAATTGAATTTGTTATTTTACAGCAACAACAGATAAATTGGGCGGGGGGGGGGGGGTGTTTGTTGATGGATTAATCAAATGAAATATTAATGTAAATAAAGAATAACACAATGCAAAGTTAAATCAATTGAGAATAACATAATGAAAGAAATCTGATTAAGGGATCATTATCTGCCACAAGATATGGATTTGCGAATTAATCATAGAATTGTCATCCAATTACACCATTGAAATTATCAACCGTAGATAACAACAAGCTCTGTTATCCCAATCTTTCCTTACTTTGTTGTTAAATAAAACAGGCTCTTTATTTAATCTCTATCCATTAAACAACCTAGAACAAGCTCTCTAAATTTAATTCAATGGATGCATTACGATAAGAAAGATAGGTTGATCTAAGCAATAAACACACAAGCTCGGATTATTTAACTTAGGTTGTATTCTCCAATTGCAATCTCTGATCACAATTTTGCTACTAAGGATTAGAAATTCAAGACAATTACGGATCAAGATTTCTACTCTAGCTATAGACAACAACCAGATTATATTCAATTGGCCATTCCAAATACAATCAGCAAGCAATCATAAGCATTAGATATGGGAAAATACAAGCAACTTCAATTAGAGAATTGGATAACAACTTCTTGCACAATCAACTCACAAAAATCATATCAAGGGCTTTGAAATCACCTTCAACCAATTCAGATTCAGTTACACATGTTCAAAATCGTCATAAATACAATACAATACATAAAAATTTTAGAAGATGAAAGGGAAATGATAAACTTAGCAAATATGATGAAATCTCTTAGGGTGCGTTTGATAACCCGCATAGCATTGTATAAGGGGAACTGTTTGTAAAAGGTTTGATTTTTGCTGTGTTTGGCTGGAATTTAAGTGGGGATAGGATTGTAAGAGACTGCATAAGGAGTGTATAAAGGCAACAAAATTTATCACGTGGGGGACCCTGGGTTAAGGCCGCATAACTACTGTTTGTATAAAATTTCTTCCAGCCTCTCATGACTCTTTCTTCGATCTCTTTTCTCACTCTAGCCTTCCAAAACTCCACAGCATCATCATCATCATCATCCTACGAGCTCCTGTCTCTCAACTCTTCTTCTCAGTCTTACACATCTCTCAAAGACCTCCTCCCTTCCTTCCCCACCGCTGTCGTCAACTCCCCCACAACCACCAGGCACCAACTATGGCTACGAAATCTACATCCAAATACCCAACTTCTAGCACCCAATACAACCAAGAGATATAATTTCATAATCCTTTTTTGCGTGGCTGCCATGAATTTGTTATTTTCCATTTTTTAATTTTTATTGCTTGTTTGTGTTGGTGGTGCCTGGGTTGTATGGAGTCATCGGTGCAAAATCCAATTGGATTTGATGGCTACGTGGGTGTTGGTTAATCTGCAAAATCACAGCTATGGGATAAGAAAGAAAAGGAAAACAAGGGACGGAAAGAAAGTGGAAGAAAGAAGAGAAAAAAAAGCGAGAGAAAGAAAGTAGAAGAAGAAGGAAGGGAAGAGAAAAGTAACAGAGGGAAGAGAAAGAAAGAGGAAGAAGAAGGAAAGAAATCATGTTGGATTTCTCTATTTTTCGAAAAAAAATTTTGGTTATATTTGTCTTTTTCATGTATATTTGAAGAATTGGATTTTATATTGGTTAAAATTAAGAATAATGTTTTTTTTTCACATTTTTATGTATTTAGTCCAAATTCTTTTTTTAAATATGGCTTAAATTTTTAATTTGATGTTTTATATTATTACTATATTTTAATAAAAAATTAAATTAAAAAATGAAGATAATTTTATATATACTAAACTAAATGTAATTTTATGTAAGTATGAATTTTTGAATTTTTTTTATTGACATTTATATTTTATTATTTTTAAAATATTTTAATTTATTATAAAAATTTAATACAGTCCAATCTAATATTTTATCAAACATAGTATTGTATAGCATTTATGCAATACAGTGATAAACCAAACACAGTATAGAGTTTACTCAATCCTATACTATACAATTCCATACAATGCTATCTGCTATAGTAATAATTATACAATCCTATACGGTGCACCAAACGCAGCCTTAGGATTTGTAGTTCTTCCTCTTTCCAAGCCTTCAATCTCCTTCAAGAATTCCAAGAGATGAGAGAAATCCAAGGATGCAGCCTCTAACACGTTCTCCCCCTCTTCAAGTTATCAAAATAAAACCCTAAAATGTGTTTATATACTCTACTACAGTAACCTGCTATTATACATGCTACAGTTATTTGTGGAATTACATTTCTACACTTCTCACACTGTTTTGATTATAACTTTCGGTATACTGAATAGATTTGTGAACCGTAAATTTCTCTAGAAAATAGACTTCGAGAGCTTTCCAACGGTATATAACATATTATCCGGTTCATTGTATATCAATACAATTAAATCCGAGAAGATGGTTGACTAGCAGAGGTGAAAATGAAGGGTTTTACTTTACTTTGGTGCAAGTTCCTCCAAAACTCCTACAAACATCAAAACCACACAAAAACATAAAAATACCAAGGATTATAGCAAATAAACATAGATGAATTGATATGAAAATGATACATAAATAGATACCTATCAGAGTTCTTGATGGTCCAAATAAATCCAAATGAAGTAATTGTAGAGGTTTATTTGTTGAAATAAATTTCTTTTGTTAAAAGAAGTTCTCACTTGTTTTCCAAATTGACAAGCATCACAAATCTTATCCTTTTCAAATTTTATTTTTGGAAGACCATCAACTAAATCATTTTTAGAAATTTTTAAAATTGTGTCCATGCTAGCATGACCTAACCTTATATGCCATAACCAAGCATCATGATTAACAATGAAACAATTTTCTACATGATCATTAACATCAATATCAATTGTATAAATATTACCACATCTATTACCAACAAATAATGTCTTATTGTTATTAACATCCTTAATCACACATCTATTAGGCTCAAAAGTAACAAAATATCCCTTATCACACAATTGACTAATGCTAATCAAATCATGTTTTAAACTATGAACAAGCAAAACATCTTTAATAATAGGTGAAGAAGGGTTACCAATATTACCATGTCCGATTACCGTTCCTTTGGCATTATCACCGAAGGTCACATATCCTCCTTTCTTCATGATTAATCTTGAGAACTTGGAGGCATCTCTAGTCATATGCCTTGAGCATCCACTATCTAAGTACCATTTGTATTTGCCACTCCTTTGTTTCTACAATCAATATTCAAAGAGAGACTTTTTGGTACCCAAATGTTCTTGGGTCCTTGGGGGTTAGTTATGGTACTTTTTGGAATCCATATTTGTTTCAAATTAGGATTTCTCTTAATGTAACAAGAATGCATTTTGTGTCCTTTTTTTCCACAATAATTACATGAACGATTAGGATTATTCCTAGAAGATGCATGAACAAAATAGTTTTTAAAATACTTTTGATTTTTATGACTTTTATATCTTAACCCTCTTTTATCAAAAACACACCTTTGGTTTTGTAACATAGAATTCAAATTTTTTGTGCTTTTTGTAAAACTATCAACAATATTTCTTAAGTCATTATTTTCCTTTTTCAAAATAACATTTTCTTTCTCTAATTTATCAAAATCCTTTTGTTTTAAAATCTCATTTTCAGTTTTTTAAAAATGTATTTGACTTTCCAAACTTTCAAAATCTTTTTGCTTTAAATTTTCATTTTCATTTTCTAAAGCTTCATTTATTTCCACCAACTCTTCTAATTGAGATAACATGATTTTTGACTTCTTTTTGAAAGCATTGATTTTTTAATTTTTTTTATCAACTTGCACATGTAAATTTTGGAATGCTTCAAGTAATTCATCATATGAAAGCTTAGGATCATGGTTTAGAATACTTATCTCATTTTCTCTTAAAGCCATGAAGCACATGTTTGTCATTTTGCAATCTTCTTCTTCATTCTTCTTCAAGGTGATTTCATGAGTCATGAGAGAACCCATAAGTTCTTCTAATGGTAGTTTGGTAAGGTCCTTTGCTTCTTGAATTGCTATACCCTTTGGCTCCCAAGATTTTGGTAGACACCTAAGAATCTTTCTCACCATTTCAACATTAGAATAAGATTTACCAAGAGATTTCAAACTATTAATAATATCCGTAAATCTATTAAACATTTCAGAAATTGATTCATCCGATTTCATCTTAAAAAGCTCATAACTATGAACTAGCATACTAATTTTAGATTCTTTTACTTGACTAGTTCCTTCATGAGTAACTTCAAGTGTGTGCCATATTTCTTGTGCCGTAGAACAAGTAGATATTCTATTAAACTCATTTCTATCTAAAGCACAATATAACACATTCATAGCTTTAGCATTCAAACTCAATTTCTTTTTATCATCTTCACTAAACTCTTTAGGTTCTTTAAGCATGCATCCCCATTTTCAATTTTGGTAGGAACAAAAGGTCCTTCCAAAACAATAGACCACAAATCATAATCAAAAGATTTCAAGAAAATACTCATTCTATTTTTCCAATAAGAGTAATCACTTCCATTAAAAAATGGAGGTCTAGAGATAGAAAGTCCCTCAATATATGAAGTTGAATTAAAAGTAGCCATAGCTCAAAATCGATTAAGATTTAAAAAAAATGAGCAACCTTGCTCTGATACCACTTGTTGACCCAGGTATGGCAACCCAAGAGGGGGGGGGGGGGGTGGTGAATTGGGTTTTTATTTATAAAAACGGATTTAGAAAACTTTTCTTGAAAGATCAAAATTATTTAAATCTTTCTTTAAGAACAAAGGTGAAGAAGATGAAATAGAATGCAATCAAGAGAATAGCAATAAAGAACAATCACAAGTGCAAGTAAATGTAAAGAGATAGGGATAGAGAGAGTGCAAACTCAATTTACGTGGTTCGGCAAACCTTACCTACGTCCACGGGCTCCTAGCTCCACAAGCTAGGCTTTCCACTAAGTTGTAGAAATCTTTACAACTTGCTTGATGAACAACCTCACCAAGACTTTTTCCTTCAACCATTGATAACACCACACCAAGAGTTCTTCTTGATGAACAGTCTCACCAAGACAACTTCCTTCAACTCTTGATAACACCATACCAAGAGTTTTTCTTGATGAACAACCTCACCAAGGCAACTTCCTTCAACTCTTGATAACACCATACCAAGAGTTCTTCTTGATGAACAAACTCACCAAGGAAAGAGTTCTCTCAAGGATAACTTTTATCCTTTACAAGAAGATCTCACCCTTACCACAATACAAGAACAAAGTAAATTTTTACAACAAAAGTACAACTCTCTTCAAAGAGTAGATAAAGAATATAAAAGCTCTCTAGACTTGATATTTCTCTTGTTTTTTGCTTGATTAAATGCTTCTCTTGCTCTTCTTACTGAATGCATGGGAGAAGGGCTTCTTTTATAGGCAAATGAGATGAACTTAATCAAGTGAAGACACCAACTCCAAATTCTCTACCCACCATAAAAACTGTAATTTTGTCTACCATTTTTGCCAATGTTCTGTTTGAAATTTGAAAATATGAAAAACGTAAAAGATCTGCACAATTGAATAATCTTTCCAACACATCAAGAACCAAGTCATTTGAATATCTGTAACTCAAGATATGGCCAAAACACCATTCGGTGCTCATGTGACTTGATTTTTCTTCCATGTGTCAGTCCACCGATTTGCATGTGTATTATGTTGGCCTTTTGTTTGAAATTTGAATTTATTCAAAGAATATGAAATCTGATCCATTGAATCATCTTTCCAATGCCATAAGAATCAAGTCATTTGAATATTTCTATCTCAAGATATGGATAAAAACTTATTCGGTGCTCATATGAGTTGATTTTTCTTCTCTATGTCAGTCCACCAAATTTCATGTCAATTATATCAGCTTTTCATTTGAAATTTGAATTTCTTCAAAACATATGAAATGTGCCTCATTAAGCCTCTTTCCAATGCCATAAGAATCAAGTCATTTTGATATTTCTACCTCAAGATACGTCCAAAAGAGTATTCAGTGCTCATGTTAGCTGCTTCCATTTGTCTTTCAACTAGCATGATGATTTGGACAACCTTGCACTTGAAATTTGAATTTATTTAAAAAATATGAAATGTTATAAATTGAATAATCTTTCCAAAGGCTCAAGAATCACGTCATTTAGACATCTATAGAGATATATATCACCAATTGATTGAACATTGCTCATGTGTCACATTTCTTTAGTCAATCCTTGTTCTTAAACTTTGGTGCCTTTAACATGTAGTCTTCTCCTTAGCTTCAACACTTTATTTTAATAAGCCTCTTCTTGATTTTACAATTATTTCAATGATCTTACTTTTGCACATAAATAAATATGTTAGTAAATCTCAATGAATAAATGTGTATTGCTATCATCAAAATTATCATGTAGCCTTAGAGCTAACAGAATCCATACTTCTTCTTTTAAGGCTTCTTTCACACTCTTCGGCTCAACTAAAGAAACATAACATGCAAACCTTACCTGGTTTCTTACCTTGCTCTGAGTCTTTATCATGTCATCTGGTGGTCCAATGATAGAACTTGTTGGATGTGCCTTCTGAATCCATGTGGATGGATCTCTTCTATCATCACCATTCTAAATCGAATGATGGTTTAAATTTGAGTTGTCAGATGTTGTTGTTACATCGAGTGTACCAGCCACTATTTCTTCTTTCATAACAGCATCTTTTTGTTTATTGCTGTCTGGATCAGATTTTTTTGCATCTTCTATGAAGCTGATTATGTTTTCCTGTTGTGAGTATTCTGCATAATTATCATGATCATCAAATACTACATTTGCAGATTCCATGACTGCCTCAGTTCTCATATTGTAAACTCGGAAAGCCTTGCTATTTTGTGCATATCCCACAAAGACTCCTTTATCACTCCTTGGATCTAATTTGCCTAACAGTTCTTTGTCGTTTAAGATGCAACACCTGCAACCAAATACATGAAAGTATTTCAAATTAGGTTTTCTTCTTTTCAAAATTTCATAAGATGTCTGATTAGTGCCAGGTCTAAGAAAAACTCTATTTGAAATATAGCAAGCAGTGCTTATTGCTTCGGCCCATAGCCTCTTGGTCAACTTCTTGCTATTTAGCATTACTTTAGCCATCTCTTGAAGAGTTCTATTTTTCCTCTCCACAATGCCATTCTGTTCAGGGGTTTTAGGGGCTGAAAATTCATGATCAATTCTATGATATTTGCAAAAATCAGCATAGCTAATGTTTTCAAACTCCTTTCCATGATCACTTCTTATTCTTACGATCCTTCCAATGTTCCTATTTTGCTCGTTTTCAAGCTTGACACAAAGGTTCCTGAAAGCATCAAAAGTGTCAGATTTTTCTTTAATAAAGTCAACCTAAGTATATCTAGAAAAATCATCCACACAAATAAATATATATCTCTTACCTATGATGCTTTCAATTTACATGGGACCCATAAGATCCACGTGAAGCAAATCAAGTATCTTAGAAGTACTAAGATGTGGATTTGATTTGTGTGAACTTCTAATTTGTTTTCCCATTTGACATGGTCCACAAATTTTATCAATTTTATCATCAAGTTTAGGAACTCCTCTTACAGCACCTAACTTAGTTAATTTAACCAAGTCTTTGTATTCAAGTGTCCTAATTTTTGATGCCACAATTCTAAATCCAAAATCCTAGCATGAAATGCAATTAATACTAGATAACAATTATCTAAAGATCTATTTCCTTGTAGAATACATTCACCAAACTTATCTACGACCATGCATTTGTTTTGTGTGAAGTTAACAGTATACTTTTCATCATAAATTGACTTATGCTAATAAGATTAGCCTTTAAATCTTCCACTAAAAGAACATTTCTAAAATTGGGTAGGCCTTTGACATTCAAAGTGCCTTTACCAATAATCTTACTTGTTGCTCCATCTCCAAATGTGACATTTCCATCCCTGCATGCTTTAAAATCTGTTAGAAACAATTTATTTCCAGTCATGTGCCTGGAATAACCGCTGTCAAAATACTACAAATCATTAGAAGCATGATTAAGTGCAGCAAAGGCAACATGGCATACTGTTTTGTCTTTCTTAACCCACTACTGTTTTGATTTTGGTAACAATTTAAATTGTTTCGATTTTTTATGCAAGAGATTCCACAATTTAAAGCATCTAGGCCTAATACGTCCCTTTTTACCGCAAAAATAGCAAATAGGAATGAAATTTATTACCTTTTCAGGACTGGATCTGAAAGAACTCAGTGGAGAAACATATGTTTCACTGCTCTTAGTGTTTGGACTTGACTTTAAAAAAGTAGTTTCAAAGTTCTTACCCGATATTGAAGCTTTTACAAAGACTGTTTTGGATGAAGACGCAACGTTTCCTTCAGTGTACCCCAATCCATGTTTGTTGGAGTTGTCTCTTCCAATATTCAAAACTTGATCAAGTTTGGCTGCTCCAATTTTGAGCTGATTCACACACTTTTTGCTGTCAGCCAGTTCTGTTGTGATTTTCTCGATGTATGCTGTTTTGTCTGTCAAAACAGTCTCAAGTTCAATGATGTGATTTTCAGCATAAGCTTTCTCACATTTCAGAACTTCAATTTCCCGCTTCAAGGTATTGATTTCTTCTTTCTGGCTCAGTCATTCACCATAGAATGCATTCTAAGTTTCTTGTAACTCTTCATAACATTCTGGTCCATCTCTTCATCTGAATGATCAACACTGTCTTGACAGTTTGCTATTGTGTTTGACATAACAGCCTTTCCTTTATCTGCTGCAGAAGCAGTAAATGCAACAAAATTACTCATACAATCTTAGTCTTCTGACTCCGATTCTGATTCATCACTCCATGTTGCTGTCAGCCCTTTGTCTTTCTTTTTGAGATTAGCACATTCAGATTGAATATGCCTATAACCAGAACATTCATAACATTGAATCTGCCCTTTCTTTCCAGGTTGTTTAGCTTTCTTTTTATCATTCTCCTTGCTGAATTTTCTGAACTTTTCTTCACTTGTGTTTGATGGCTTTCCTCGATTCTTTTTCCTGAAATTTCTTTTCATAAACTTGACATAATTTTTTGTCAGAAAAGCAATTTATTTAGAATCAGTTTCATCAAACTCATCACTACATTCATCTTCAGATTTTTCAGCCTTCACATTAAATGCAATACTTTTACCCTTTTGTTTCCGAGTACTTTGATTTATTTCAAAGTTTTCGAGAATGCTTATCAGCTCATCAACTCTCATTTCATCAGTGTTTTTAAATTCTTCAACGGCAGAAATTTTGGGTTGAAATTTGTCAGGGACTGACCTAAGTATTTTACTAACAACTTCTGCATCAGTGAAATTTTTACCAAGCATGTATGCAGAGTTTGTTATGTGACATATCTTGGAATAAAAATCAGAAATTGATTCATCTTCATGCATCATCAGATTTTCAAACTGAGAATTCAGCCTCATTAATTTAGATCTTTTGACAGATGCAGTACCTTCATGTTTTACCTCAAGTATGTCCCATGCTTCTTTGGCTGCTTTGCATCTAGAAATCTGTCCGAAGTTATTCAAGTCGACTGCAGCAAAGATTGCGTTAAGAGCCTTGGAGTTCCAACTGGATCTACGGTATTCTTCATCAGACCATTCATCCTCTGGTTTTGGTTCGACATTACGAAGAGCATTCAATTTTGTTGGAGATGTCCACCCCTTAAGTACACTCGTCCAAGCCCTATCATCAAGAGACTTGATGAACATCATCATTCTTACCTTTCAATATGGATAATTACTGTCATCAAGAATAGGTGGTTGCATTCTAGATCCTCCGTTGCGTATAAACTCCATCCTTCCAGATTAACTTGATCGTTTTCTTCACTTGTCTATCAGTGAACTTGCTCTGATACCAATTGATAGTTCGGGAGGTATGCAGTTACAAATAACAATACAATCAACTGTTACGCAAAATAACACAGGAGGATTTTTACGTGGTTCGGTTATAAAAAACCTACGTCCACGGACAACTATCGAGCTGCAATTCACTATGCTCTTGTTTGTACAATCTTTAGGACCTTTTACAGTGCTGACTCACCCTCACACACAGACCTAATCTTTGACAAACAATATCTTCGCAAAGATTCTAAACACTAGTGAAATTGCTCACTCTTTGTTACACAGAACTTAGCAGCACACTATTAAGTTAAACTTAACACCCGATATCTGACAGAATAAAAACACTCAACCCTCTAGATTCCCAAGTGTTTAATTACTCTCTCAGACTGAATCAATACCTCATGTATGTTTTTTAATTTCCATACATGATTACAATGGCTCAATAAATCAAAGAAATAAAATCATTCCCTGGCATTCAAGCTTGTCTCTTGCAAAGTTGCGGAATGCCCTATTAACAATCAACAATCTCTCTTCTTCATAAAAGACGCCCTCTCTATGTTGTTGACGTTTTATTTTATAATGAGAGACCTTCATTCAGTCATTCCAAAATCCTGTAAGTATCTTAATCAAGATCTTATTAGGATTAGGATAAAAACATAATAGGAATGGCCTTTAGTTAATCTCCTAAAGGAATAAGAGTATATCAACTATCTTCCTATCTTGATTAAGATACAAAATATTATCCTGATCAAGAGAGATAATAATCAAGATACTTCCTATAAAAATTAGCTAGAAACAGTAAAATAGAAATAAAACACTGTAATTACTTTTATCACAAGTTAATCAAAATTTTGAATATATATATATATATATATATATCACATGTGTGACGTTTATCACCAACAATAATAAATAAATAAATAACAATGAATATCAATATAAATTTGTGTATATCTTATGGTAATATTGTTTGATAAATAATAGATTTGTTTGACAAAATTTTATTCTAATTTAATATGTTTTTTTAATTTTACTTTAGTTTAATACATAATTATTAACTTAATAGATAACTTTTTATTTTTAATAAATTGTGTAAAGTGTTACACGTTCCTAATTTATTGCCATCTTATGAGAATTATTTGATTCCTAAAGTACCAAAGTTTTCCTAAGTTTATTTTCCTAATGCTAGTTGAGTTTCTATTTACTAAGTTGCTTAAAACTCAACTGAATATGTCAAGAAAAGTTTTTGTTGGATTAGGAGACATATGTTTAAGTCCTATTTCACTTGGAATCACTTTAGGGCATAATCCTATTCCACTCTAGGATAACTAGTAATTAGAGTTTCAAGTTTACGAGAGTTTACATTGTTCTACTCCTCTAATTTTCCTAATCATGTTTGCTTTCAAAAAGACATTATTCTTGCAATAGAAGAAAACCAAGGCAACAAGGAAAGCAGCAACCATATATATAGGCATCCTCAATGCTTATGGAGATCATGACGCTCAAGCATGTAGAGAGAAAACCGTTAGTACGTCTATCACATATGTGTCAGTTGAAGCTGCAAAGCTTTTGTGGTTTGTCCAAATCGTGTGGTGCTTAAATTGGTAGAGCTATCATATGAGTCTTTAATATCTGTTATGAGAGTCCAATCATGGTGCGTCAAAAGCGTGTTGGGTCATTAGTGTTGAGTTTTTGTGAAAAAACTAGTTTACATATACTAGGTTAGTGTGTGAAAATAAGTCTACCATTGTAAATGTTACTAAGTTATGTAAGCCAAAAATAACAAGTAGATTGTAACTCTTACTGTCAGTGGATGTAAGTTGTTTATAATTAGACTATGTAAAATTTCGATGTACTTTGATTTAACTATTTCTATTAAATTCCGCACAACAAATCCATCAACTATCAATTCTAACAAATTTATACAAAAAAAAATTATATTTAAAATTTATATTTATTAATGGATATCATATACTTTTAATCTTGAGCTTATTTATGTCCAATTATTTAAGAATGATTTTTTTCCATTCCTTATTCTATTGTGAAATCAAACAAAAGAAATTATCCCCCTAATCCTTTCCTTTCCCCCATTTTTTTTCTTCCGTCCATTTTGACTTTCATTTCTTTTTTTTTTCCCTTTCTTATAATTGAACACCCCCAATAAGTATGGATCAATATATATATATATATATATATATATATATATATTTGAGTTTACTCTATTTTAAAATTTATATGTATTATTAGGTCATCCACTTGAGCTACTAAGACATGCAAAATTAGTGATACTCAACAAATTCAAAATTGATCATGAACAGATTTCAAAATTATAAAAATACTACTCAATTTTTTATATAGGGAAACGATCTATCCATATTTTAACTAACTCCGAAAGGATGAATTAAACTATTTGTAATAGCGGATATGATCATATCATATGACTATTTATTATTTTTCTTTTAGTTGGGAGGAGAATGAATGGTTGGATATCCTATAATAGAATAAGATTTTATTTTTTTGAAACATTATAGCATGCATGATTTATAATATTGAAGTCGTTGTTGAGCTATTATTAATTAATAATTAATATAACGTAGTTTGGAAATTATACTAACTGGGTAAATTCAAATCTACATAAAATATTTATTTCAATTATAACTACAGAAAACCAATTCTGGAAAGTGTAAAATAAAGTGGGTTATAGCCCTATCTGACATGGATTAATCAGTTAATTATCCAAGCATTAGCTACTAATCATAAGTATAGAGGATAAAAATGAGAATGCATCCAAACATAGCGAAGCACAGAGCTTGTAGGCAACCGCGTTATGTACAGATGAACAATTGTTATGATATCGATCCACATGTAAAAGAGTTCAGATTTTGAATCCGATCTTTCTCATTTAAAATTTGACAATTATTGGAATAAAAAAATTCACCTCAATTATTGGAAGTATCAAAAATTTTAATTTTATTTAATAAGTGGGTCAGACTTCTCTACTCTTCATGGAATCTTTTAATATTATTTTTGTTCTATGTACAGAAGGGACCGTGATAAATGGTGTAAAAGGTATCTTAACTAGGAAAATTGAAAATAAAATAATATGTACATGTATTTTTTAATCAGTTTGCATAAAGACAAGTGGAAAGACCTCTTCAACGCCTTAATTTTATTTAGATGATTTAACTTTTTATAGTTTATTTGTATTTTTTAATATACGACCACAAACGTTTGACAAAATTATAAAAACCTATGAGATAATGTAAACTAAAAATATGAGATATATGAGGTTTATGATCTATATTATAAGTGCTTGAATCTTTATATATAAGAGCTTATATTAGAGAATATATATTCAAATCAAATCTACGTTTATAAGATTAAATTTTGTAGAAAAAGTAGATAACTTAACAAAATCTTCTCCAAAGTCTAATTAATTTCAGATTTTTTTTTAATGCCTTCACTTCAAAAATTTATGAGAAATAATTGTATATAAAGAGGTCATTATAATTTTTTTTCAGGATTCTTAGAATATATATATATATATAGCTAGCTAAACCTCAAGGTAGTTTTGTTACCATTTGCCCTAAATTTTTTTATTTAAATACAAACCTTTTTTTTTAATAACACTCTGAAAATTGTAATAATCTTTACTCTTATACCCATGAGAAATGTTTACCAGAGCTACATTAAAATAATTAAAATATACCTTTTAAAAATTACTAACAAAAAATTAAACCATGAGATGTATCTCATGAATTAAATCGTAAAATTTAAGGTCAATCTAATTATGTTATATTACATTCTCTTTTACTAAATTAAGTGGTAAATTTTGGTTAAACATGCAATTTGGGTACACTTCATTATCATTTTTCAACAATATTTTGTTCTCCTAAAAAAAAAAAGCCCTCGTAGGGTTAATCACATTGAAGTCTATTTTAAGAAAGTAAGTAACAACCCTAAGTTTGAGAAATATGAGTAAACTTTTTTCTTATTTGATTAAAAATATGAGATTTCACTTTAAATAGATATCTAGCATATAGTTCTTCTAAACTAATAGGGGATATTAATGAAAAATTTTACTATTAATCCTAGCAACTGTAGGATTGAAATTTCTACTAGGCGTTAGGATTGAGTTAGAGTAATATGGTACATATAGGAAGTGCATTAGGCCTTTCATTCACACAATTTGAGAGAGATCTAAGACATACTTGAGAGAGAGTCTAAAGGAGCAATAGAGAGGTGTGGCATTCGCCTTGTAATATTTTTCTTCTCCTTCACAGCGAAATTTCATTGTGGCAAAGAGGATCAGGACATAGCTCTCGTAGTGGGGGGTAAACCATTACAAGGTGTTTTGGCTTTGCTTGTAACTTCTTGCTTTATTTTTATCCCTCACGCACTCGGGATTAGAGCCTAAATCGCAGCCCTTTTTTTCTAAATTATAATCTGTGTTTATCCTATATGTAAGGTTATTAAGTTTTACTTTTTTGTTATTTTTTCTATTTGGTTTCTACTAAATTTTTCATTAATAAAAATTAACTAAAATATTATTACCTTCAAATTTTAGGTCTATAAATTCTAGACCATTTATTACATAAGCAAAGAAAATTGAGGAGTTACTTATTAATAACAACTAATAATAATACGAGTAATAAGATTTTTACAAACTTTTTTATACAAATTAATATAATATTATGTGATTTGATACATAAATATAATGATTGGATAAATATATGCTAATAATAAATGATATTAATGAAAATGAGTGATATAGTGATGATGTAAAGATGTCACACCAGTGTGTATAGGTGCAGAGGCAGACCCATCCTATGGCCTTGGGGGGTTTGGGTCCCTCTAAGTTTCAAAAGTTTCTAATTACCCCCTTTATGTGTAAAAGCATTCAAAATGAAAGTTTTTTGTAGCCCATTTAGGTCCTTATATCTTCTAGAGCCCGTAACCTTTCAAGCGTTTTGTAATAAAATTTTTTTTGCTCCTTTCATTTTCATAGTTTTATCAATAATAACACAAATCCTAGGTCCCCCAATATATATAGGAGTTTGTATAAGTAATGAATAAGAGTAGTCTTACTATTAACTGAATAATAACATAATCGTTACAACAAATATGTGATAGTATCAAAAAAAAAAGAATTTGATTGAAGTTTTGTCTTATATTCCTTTTCAATAAATTAGTATAAAAATTGACCTTATGTTTTATGTTTGGTTAAATATTGAAAAATAAAGAAGTTCACCTACATTTTTTTTGGTTTAATTGTTTAAAATATAAACAGATAAGATCAACAATGTAATGCAAAGTTTGGATATTTGTTTCAACTTTGTGGCTGTCTTCAATTTCCCTAACTACACTTCGATGTTTAATTTGTGATGTAAATTGAATAAGTCAATAAATATAATACAAAAATTAAATTTAAAATTAGCATTATATTTCTCATTTTTTTTTGGAAAAGTTATGATGCGTTCGAAACTAGCAAGTATACTAGTCGCACAAGTAATAAAGTGATGAGTAAGATATCGTTCCCACGAGGATTGATTCTAATTAAATTTGTTATTCGAAAGCAAAAACAGAGTAAATGGGGGGTTTTGTTGATTGATTAACTAAGTGAAATAATAATGCAAACGAAGAATAACAAAACAGAAAGTTAATTCGAATGAAAAATCAATGAGAGAAAGCTGGTTAAGGGATCCTTCTCTACCACAAGATATGGATTTGCGAATTAATCGTAGAATTGTCATCCAATTACAGCATTGAAGTTATCAACCGTAGATAACAACAAGCTCTGTTATCCCAATCTTTCCTTACTTTGTTGTTAAATAAAAGAGGCTCTTTACTTAATCTCTATCCATTAAACAACCTAGAACAAGCTCTCTAAATTTAATTCAATGGATGCATTACGAAAAGAAAGACAGGTTGATCTCAGCAATAAACACACAAGCTCGGATTATTTAACTTAGGTTGTATTCTCCAATTGCAATCTCTGATCACAATTTTGCTACTAAGGATTAGAAATTCAAGACAATTACGGATCAAGATTTCTAGTCTAGCAATAGACAATATCCAGATTATATTCAGTTGGCCACCCAAATACAATCCAGCAAGCAATCATAAGCATTAAACATGGAAAAATACAAGCAACTTCAATTAGAGAATTGGATAACAATTCCTTGCACAATCAACTTACAAAAACCATATCAGGGCTTTGAAATTACCCTCAACCAATTCAGATTCAGTTACACATGTTTAAGAACGTGGTAAATACAATACAACATGGAGACATTCCAGAAAATGAAAGGGAAAGGGAAAAACTTAGCAAATTTGATGTAATTCTCTTTGGATTGTAGTTCTTCCTCTTTCCAAGCCTTCAATCTCCTTCAAGAACTCCAAGAGATGAAAGAATTCCAGAGCTGCAGCCTCCACCACGTTCTCCCCTCTTCAAGTTATCAAAATAAAACCCTAAAATGTGTTAAATACTCTGCTACAGTAACCTGCTACAGTGTCCCATATTATACATGCTACAGTGATTTGTGGAATTACATTTCTATACTTCTCACACTGTTTTGATTACAACTTTTGGTACACTGAATTGATTTATAAACCGTAAATTTCTCCAGAAAATAGACTTCGAGAGCTTTCCAACGGTATATAATATGTCATCGGGTTCATTTGTATATCAATACAATTAAATCCGAGAAGATGGTTGACTAGCAGAGGTGAAAATGAAGGGTTTTACTCCATTTTTTGTGCAAGTTGCTCCAAAACTCCTACAAACATCAAAACACACAAAAACATAAAAATACCACGGAATATAGCAAAGAAACATGGACGAATTGATATAAAAGTAATACATAAATAGACACCTATCAAGTTACTTAGTAATATAGATCTAAAAAATTATAATGTACAAAAATTCGAGGGGCATACCCCAAGAATTACAACTAGGACGTAAAGTCCAAGATAAAAAATAACAGCTACAAGCGGCAAAAAACAAAGCAAAGATCACAAATGGCCTTAACAACATGAAATAAAGGCTACAGGCGGCCTGAACAAAGTAAGATTTCCAATGACCATAAATGGCCTAACAATTAAAAGAAAACAAAAAAATGATCACAATGGTGCAAACATAAAGAAATAGAAAAAAAATCAAGTATGATTAAGTAAAGCCTTAATCCTACTTGTTCTTCTCCTTCTTACCTTTCTTTACTGGAGTACTCGGGGTGTTCAAATGAGTATGATCAATCCCATCAGGTTGATCCTCATCACTTAGCCTATTCAAAGGCTCAAAACGAGAGGGAGAAAACATAGGAGGTTGCCCTGTATTTATCCGTCCTATCGAAACAGATGCCTCATGATTTGTAGAACACTGGATGGAACCCAATAGCCTACCTTGGTTAGTCGCAAATGGAGAAAAAGAGTCAGAATCTGATACTGACTCTGTACTCAAAACTGTAGCAGCCTTAAAGGGCACATCATGTGTTACAAAATTTGTTGGAAGAGTAACAGCTTTCAAATTCTCAGCGACCTTGGCCACTTCTTTACCCTTATGCAAAGGGGCGCTAACAGAGGTATTTGCCTCATTCTTGTTACCCTTATTCAAAGGGGCGCTAAGAGAGGTATTTGCCTCTTTCTTATCCTTACCTGAAGTCTTTGCTGGATCCGAACATCGATGACCAAAGGAGCAACATTCAAGGCAATGCTTTGGAAGCCACTCATACTCAACTCGGATTTGGATGGGCTCAGAAGAGAGCTTACATCTGATCTCGAAGTTCTTAACTGGAGGGTAATTTGCATTCAGCCAAACACATACCCTCGCATACTCCAATCTGGAAAGATCAGAAGTCATTTTTTTGGAGTATGCGAGGGTATGTGTTTGGCTGAATGCAAATACACATGTAAGCCACTCATACTGGGCTCGGAAAAGAGCTTACATCTGATCTCGAAGTTCTTAATATTCCTCATTTTCATACACACAAAAAAGAAAATATCTCTTAAATACTTAAAACTAGATAAAAATGCATAATTTATTACTAGAAATCATAAAAATTAAAAAGATGTGGCTATATGAACTCTTTAAAATAATCTCCACACTTGTAGAGAACTCCAACTTTAATTACACAACTGTTTAGCACTATATATGGCAAAGAACATAATTCTAGAATGTCATCTCTATATTTTTTTTTTTTGGCTATGACTTCTTTTTATTTATTTATTCATAACCTCTGACTATGACTTTATTAAATATAATAGTTTTAAACTTTGCTGTAGCCATGCTCGTCCTATTATCATCCCTAATTCACACTTTGGCAAAGCCTACCATCACACTAGAATTGCATTAAGAAAAGCATGGGGGAAAATACAGTGACACCCCTAAGATATGGATTAAGTAACAATCTCACCCTTATTATTTGGGAAGTGACATCTCTTGAACCCGTGGCCTCTGGACTAAAAATAACTTATCGACCACCCAAGCAATGTGACATCCGATAACATGTTGCAAAAATTTTATTTAATATAACATCAAATATAAATGATGAAATTAAATATATATTGATGGTGATAAATAAATAATTTAAAATTATAATAAATATATTTATAATTAAAACTATCAGTTAATGATGATAAATAAATGTTATAAAAATTATTAATTTAAAATATAATATTTTAATAAATGATAAATATGTTATAATTTATAAATCTATTTATTATAATTTTAGGTTATTTATTTATTATCATCAATATATATTTTAACTTTTAAATTAAAATATGTTAATGTAAAATATATTGATGATGATAAATAAATAATTTATAATTATAATAAATAGATTTATAATTAAAAATATAAGTTAATAATGATAAATAAATGTTATAAAAATTATTATTAATTTAAAAAATAAAATTTTAATAAATGATAAATATGTTATAATTTATAAATCTATTTATTATAATTTTAATTTATTTATTTATCATCATCAATATATTTTAAATTAGCAACTTTTTATTATTTATTTATTATCATGAACTTATATTTTTAATTATAAATCTATTTATTATAATTATAAATTATTTATTTATCATTATCAACATATTTTTAACTTTTAAATTAACAATTTTACTACTATTTGATTTACATTGCTTATTCCTAATTTTAAAATGACTAGCTCTATGACATATTTTTTATATTTTTAATTGTAAATTTCATGATTTATATTTGATGTTATGTTAAATAAAATTGTTTCATCAACATTATTAAGTGTCACATTGCATGATAGTTCATAAGTTAATTTTAGCCAAGAGATCACGAGTTCGAACAAGATAACTGTAATATGAGTTTCTTTTAGTACCCTTACACTTTAAGTGTCCTTTTAACGGAAGTATAAACGTAGTTAGCCCAAGCCTTGGGGGCCACCGCCAACATGTGTTTAACATATTATATCCATCCAGCTGTTTTATTGGCCCTTAGATTATAAGCTTTACTTTGCTATTCCAATCCAACGGTTGACTTTAAAGTATAGATAGTAATGAAAAATTTACCTACAACTTGCTAAACCGGTCATCTTCTTTTTTGGTCATTTTAAAACTGAATATTTCACCAGTCTTTCTCTCGCTACTCCACCAGTACCTGCTCTGCCCCTCCACTACAGCCACTGATTTCCTCAAACTGAGTATTATATATTATATATTTTTTAAATTTAAATTTATTTATAAATAAATATATAAATTTATATGAATATTTATTAATTTATATATTTAATATTATATTTATATAAATATATCTATCTTAAATATTTATATTTTATTATTTTATTATTTATATAAGTTAATTTAAAGTTAATTTATATATATTATTTTTTACATATTATATTTTTATCTATTAAATTTAATTGTTAAATTTAAATTTATTTATAAATAAATATATAATTTATATGAATATTTATTAATTTATATTATGTATATTATATTTAAATATAATATATTAATTAATTTATATTATATTGAAAATAATACAAATTTTTAGATTTATCACTCGACACTGGACACTTACATGTCGAGTCGTGTCAGATTCACAACCGACACTCAATATCAGTAAATTTTCGAAGACATCGAGTATCGGATGCATCATCTGACACTCGACACTAGCTTCAATTCTACATGTTGAGTGTCGGATACGTGGAAACCGATATATAGATGTCTCCAACTATGTATCTGACACTCGACATGTCAGATGAAAGCTTGTGTCAAGTGTTAATTCATAATCTGACACTCGAATAATCTGACATCCAACAAAGTCGTATAGTCGGTTGGAGGTGTCCGACAAACCCAATAAACCATCCGACACTCGACACTTACATGTCGAGTTGTGTTGGATTCACAACCGATACTCGATATCAGTCTATTATCGAAGACATCGAGTATCGGATGTCGGATGATGCATTCAACACTCGACACTTACTCTTGTCGAGCTCTATCGAGCGCGTCAAGTTTTGTCGAGCATTTTGGCAGGTTGCTTATTTTAGCTTTATTTTTTTAGGCCTTTTTGCACATATTTAACTATAACCTATGTCATAAATACTCATGTTACTTTTAATGAAATTAATAATATTCTTTGCTATAATTATACAGTATAAAATTTAAATAATAAATTTACTTTTTTCAAATATTATTTGTAGGTTCCAAGTTAAGGACACTAAGAGTAAAGTATTTGAAAACTTATAGGAATTAATGAAAATTTTTTTATAAATAAATAGTATTCTTTAATATATTAAAAGTAAGAACAAATTAAATTACTTTATATTAAAATAAATAAATTAAAAAAATAAAATGTAAATAAATATTAATTTGGATTACTCAATTAATTATTCAAATAATAAAATATTTACTGTATAAAAGAATTATAATTAAATAAAATTATAATCAAAAAATTGATTAATTAATTATTAAAATAAATATATATTTTCTTGAAAATAAATAAACACTTATGCCTTTTATTTTAATAAAATTGAATTAATAAATTGATTTACCATTTTCAATCATGTCATTATAGTGATAAACATTTTTAATTTATATCACAATAATTAATAAGTAAAATGTGATTTTGTACCAACTGCTCATATTTTAGTATTTTTTAAATAATTTCTTTAATTTATGTTTAAATATTATTTATGATAAATTTTAGCAGAAATAGCATGAAAATGTTTACAACTTTAGTATATAAAAGTTGGAACCGCATTCAAATCTAAGTCATTTGACTAATATAGTAAATACATAAATAATCATCATTATGCTAAATATTTAGAAAGAATAATACTATACTTATTTACAACCTTTAATGTCAAATTTACGACTTTTATACCAAAATTTCTGACAATTACACTCTTCTTATGACTTCATGAAATTTTGGTTTTGACATGTTCTCCATAAACAGTACAATATTTATAACCTTTAACACCAAATTTATGACTTTTACGCCAAAATTTACTATTGTTACATTCTTCTTTACATCTGCATAGAATATTGTTTTAAACTATCTCTGTGAACTGTAAAATATTACAAATCTTTATATTATTTTTACTATTTTTACACCAAAATTTACAACTTTTGCACTATTCTTTACCACTTCATAAAATTTGACCCCCTCTCTGTGAACAGTAAAATATCTACAACTTTTTATATTATATTTACAACTTTTAAACCAAATTTACAAATTTTACACTCTTCTTTACCACTTCATGGAATATTATTTTGAACTCTATCTTTGAATAGAAAAATATTACAACTCTTTATAATTTTTTTACGACTTTTTACACAAAAATTTACAACTTTTTCACTCTTCTTTACCACGTAAACAGTAAAACATTTACAACTTTTTACATCATGCTTACGACTTTTACACCAAAATTTATAACTTTTACACTCCTCTTTACCACTTCATGGAATATTGTTTTGAACTCTCTCTGTAAACAGTAACATATTACATGGTCTTTATATTATTTTTACGACTTTTACACCAAAATTTACAACTTTTACACTCCTCTTTACCACTCTATGGAATTTTGTTTTGAACTCTCTCTGTGAACAGTAACATATTACAATTCTTTTTATTATTTTTACGACTTTTATATTAAAGTTTACAACTTTTACACTCCTTTTTATCACTTCATGGAATATTGTTTTGAACTCTCTCCGCGAACAGTAAAATATTACAACTCTTTATATTCTTTTTACCACATTTACACCAAAATTTATAACTTTTACACTCTTTTTTACCACTTCATGGAATATTGTTTTGAACTCTATCTTTGAATAAAAAAATATTAGAACTCTTTAAATTTTTTTATGACTTTTACACCAAAATTTACAACTTTTACACTTTTTTTTACCACTTCATGGAATATTGTTTTGAACTCTATCCTTGAAAAAAAAAATTATAACTCTTTATATTTTTTTTTACGACTTTTACACCAAAATTTACAACTTTTACACTCCTTTTAACCACTTTATAGAATATTGTTTTGAACTCTCTTTGTGAACAGTTAAATATTACAAATCTTTATATTATTTACAACCTTTACACCAAAATTTACAACTTTTACACTCTTTTTTACCAATTCATGGAATATTGTTTTGAATTCTCTCTGTGAAAAATAAAATATTACAACTCTTTATATTATTTTTACGACTTTTACACCAAATTTACAATTTTTACACTCTTTTTTACCACTTTATAAAATATTGTTTTGACTCTATCTTTGAACAGAAAAATATTACAACTTTTATATATTTTTTTTACGACTTTTGCACCAAAATTTATAACTTTTACACTTTTTTTTATCACTTCATGAAATATTGTTTTGAACTCTATCTTTGAACAAAAAAATATTACAACTCTTTATATTTTTTTTACATCTTTTACACCAAAATTTACAACTTTTACACTCCTTTTAACCATTTCATGAAATATTGTTTTGAACTCTCTTTGTGAACAGTTAAATATTACAACTCTTTATATTATTTTAACAACCGTTACACCAAAATTTACAACTTTTACACTCTTTTTTACCAATTCATGGAATATTGTTTTGAATTCTCTCTGTAAACAGTAAAATATTACAACTCTTTATATTATTTTTACGACTTTTACACCAAATTTACAATTTTTACACTCTTATTTACCACTTTATGAAATATTGTTTTGAACTTTATCTTCAAACAGAAAAATATTACAACTTTTTATATCTTTTTTACGACTTTTACAGCAAAATTTACAACTTTTACACTCTTTTTACCACTTCATGGAATATTGTTTTGAATTCTCTCTGTGAACAGTAAAATATTACAACTATTTATATTATTTTTACGATTTTTACACCAAATTTACAATTTTTACACTCTTCTTTACCACTTTATGAAATATTATTTTGAACTCTATCATTGAACAATATTACAACTCTATATATTTTTTTTCGACTTTTACACCAAAATTTACAACTTTTACACTCGTTTTTAGCACTTCATGGAATATTATTTTGAACTCTCTCCGTGAACAGTAAAATATTACAATTCTTTATATTCTTTTTACCACATTTACACCAAAATTTACAACTTTTACACTCTTTTTTACCACTTCATGGAATATTGTTTTGAACTCTATCTTTGAACAAAAAAATATTACAACTCTTTATATTATTTTTACGACTTTTACGCAAAAATTTACTACTGTTACACTCTTCTTTACATCTGCATAGAATATTATTTTGAACTATTTAAGTGAACTGTAAAATATTATAACTCTTTATATTATTTTTACTATTTTTACACTAAAATTTATAACTTTTGCACTCTTTTTTACCAGTTCATAAAATTTGACCCCCTCTCTGTGAACAGTAAAATATTTACAACTTTTTATATTTTATTTACGACTTTTACACCGAATTTACAATTTTTACACTCTTCTTTACCACTTCATGGAATATTATTTTGAACTCTATCTTTGAACAAAAAAAATTATAACCCTTTATATTTTTTTTATGACTTTTACACAAAAATTTACAACTTTTTCACTCTTCTTTACCACATGAACAGCAAAACGTTTACAACTTTTTACATTATGCTTACGACTTTTATACCAAAATTTACAACTTTTACACTCCTCTTTACCACTTCATAGAATATTGTTTTGAATGTTCTCTATGAACAGTAAAATATTACAGCCATTTATATTATTTTTACGACTTTTACACCAAATTTACTATTTTTACACTCTTCTTTACCATTTCATAAAATATTGTTTCGAATTCTATCTTTGAACAGAAAAATATTACAACTCTTTATATTTTTTTTACTACTTTTACACCAAAATTTACAACTTTTACACTCTTACAGTAAAATGTTACAACTATTCATATTATTTTTACGACTTTTACACCAAAATTTACAACTTTTGCACTCTTCTTTACCACTTCATGGAATATTGTTTTGAACTATCTCTGTGAACAGTAAAATATTATAACTCTTTATATTATTTTTACGATTTTTACACTAGAATTTACAACTTTTACACTCTTTTTTACCACTTCATGGAATATTGTTTTTAATTCTCTCTATGAACAGTAAAATATTATAACTATTTATATTATTTTTACGACTTTTACACCAAAATTTATAACTCTTACACTCCTCTTTACCACTTCATGGAATATTATTTTGAACTATCTTTGTGAACAATAAAATATTATAGCTCTTTAAATTATTTTTACTACTTTTACACCAAAATTTACAACTTTTACACTCCTCTTTGTCACTTCATAAAATTTGACCCCCTCTCCATGAACAGTAAAATATTTACAACTTTTTATATTATATTTATGACTTTTACACTAAATTTACAACTTTTATACTCTTCTTTACTACTTCATGAAATATTGCTTTGAACTCTTTTGTAAATAGTAGAATATTACAACTATTTATATTTTTTTACGATTTTTACACCACAATTTACAACTTTTTCACTCTTCTGTACCACTTTATAAAATTTGAGCCTCTCTCCGTGAACAATAAAATATTACGACTTTTACGCTAAAATTTACAATTTTTACACTCTTCTTTACCACTTTATGAAATTCCATCCATTTCTATGAATATTAAAATATTTACAACTTTTAACACCAAATTTATGACTTTTATACCAACATTTACCACTATTATACTTTTCTTTACGGCTTTATGAAATATTGTTTTGACCCCTCCCCGTGAATAGTATAATATCTATAAATCTTTATATCATATTATGATTTTTATATCAAAATTTATAACTTTTACACTCTTATTTGCCACTTTACGAAATTTTATTTTCAACTCGCTTTCTGTGAACAGTAGAATGTTACAACTCTTTATATTATTTTTAGGAGTTCTACACCAAAATTTGTAACTTTTTCACTCTTCTTTACCACTTCATGAAATATTGTTTTAAACTCTTTTTATGAACAGTAGAATATTACAACTCTTTCTAATATTTTTACTAGTTTTACACCAAAATTTACAACTTTTACACTCTTATTTACCACTTTACGAAATTTTATTTTCAACTCGCTTTCTATAAACAGTAAAATATTACAACTCTTTATATTATTTTTATGATTTTTACATCAAAATTTACAACTTTTTCACTCTTCTTTATTACTTTATGGAATATTGTTTTGAACTCTCTCTGTAAACAGTAAAATGTTACAAATCTTTATATTATTTTTACGATTTTTACACTAAAATTTATAACTTTTTCATTCTTCTTTATCCCTTCATAAAATTTTAAATAGTTTTAAATTATTTGATTTCGCTCACTTTGCTCTTTCCTCAATAGAACCAATATTGTTTACAACTCATATAAGAAATTAATTATGGTCAAATTGACCAAAAATTTATAACTTTTTCATTCTTCTTTATCCCTTCATAAAATTTTAAATAGTTTTAAATTATTTGATTTCGCTCACTTTGCTCTTTCCTCAATAGAACCAATATTGTTTACAACTCATATAAGAAATTAATTATGGTCAAATTGACCAAAAAAAATAAATAATTCTTTTGACTTTATATATCCATGAATAATTTCCAAATTTTAAAACACAATAAATAAACTCATTATTTCTTTTGGTTCATAAAATTAACTTAAAATTATGAAAAATTAACTTTTTTAAGTCTTAATTTAATTGAGTTATTTTTTTATAAAATTAAATTACATATTTATTTCATAAAACATTTATTTTTATACATTTAATGATTGAAAAAACTAAATTACTTATATTTTATATTATTTACAAATTTTTATTGCTTTATTTCTTAAATTCTTTTCTTATTAATATATTTTCTTTAACTAGTAACATATTTTTTTAAATAAAATACCTAATTATAATTTTTCAATGTTAATTAAATCTATATACTCTTAATCAAATCTATTTTATATTACCATTTCTTATTCTATTTGTGATTTTTGTTCTTGTTTTCATTAAATAGTTGTAAAATATTATTAAATTTTGGGCAGGAGCATTTAAGGCATTGGTGGCAACACAACCGGTGAATGAAACCGGTAATTGGCCATTACTTCTCTTGTCTGTTTCTCCATATCACTGCCAAGTGTCATTCATCTGAATATCTTCTAAACAGTTTCTCTACAGTTTGAAAACAATAACTGCTGGACCCATTCCTCAGCAATATTGCAGTCAGAGCCCAGTTTGTAACATTTATGTCTCCCAACCTTTTTTTTTTGCATTTACGATATCCAGATGAAATAGCAAAACTCTGAATAGTTCTTTTTCAAATGGACAGGATGTTTGTTGATGACCTTTCCATGTCCATTCATGACTTTTATGAATCTGTTTATAACTCTTATACACTCATTTATGACTTATATACAAAATTACGAATAATAATAATATTATTATTTTTTATTTTTACAAATTTTTTATTTAATAAATTTTATTGTCTTAAATATAATTTTTTTCATATATATGTTTATCAATTAATAACAATAGTTTTTAAAGATTGATAACTAATTTCTTTTTTTTTCTGTGAATCAATACACCAAATTGGGAGGTTTTGGTCATTAAAAACTATTTTAATTTATTTAATTTGTATTCTTGCACACTAGATTTTTTTTTTTTAAAAAGTAACTCTACGCTATTAAAAAATAACGTCTACCTTTTATTTTATAAACAATAATTTCATTTATTGCTTGCATACGTGCAGTTTATGACTTTTATTCTATTATTTTATTTGTTGATTTCTTTTATATTTATATTTTTTCTTTAACTACTTGTAACATTTTATTTTAGATATAATACATAATTTTAATTTTTAATATTACAATTACATCTATATACTGAATTACTTGAGGGTTATTAAAAATTTTATTTTTTTTAATATTGTTATGTATGTACTTTTATATATTTCAAATTATATTATCTCAATAAAAATAATAAATTTTAATTGATAATATCTCTTTTTTTATATTGTTATGTATGTACTTTTATATATTTCATAATATATTATCTTCATAAAAATAATAAATTTTAATTGATTATATCTCGTCTTTTTCTTACTATTGTTATATATGTGCTTTTATATATTTTATATTATATTAACTTAATAAAAATAATAAATAACTTTTGGTAAAATTAACTTTCAATATTTTCTTAATATATTTTTCTTATTTATTTAATTTTTCTGCATCTTAGATTACTTTTGTTAGAATTTGCTTATAATCTTTTTTTATATTTATATTATCTTCATGCTAAATTATTTTTATTCTTCCATATATAAATACTTTGATAAATAAATTAAAATTTAAAAAATATTGTCTACTTTCTTTATTTTATAACTCTTAATTTAATTTTCTTATTCATTTGTAAAATTAAATACATATTTACACAATAAAAGTCTTCATTTTATATATTGAAAGATGATTATTAATGATCTATAGGTAATTATAATTACTTTTTTATTTATTTGAATAATTTGTATAATTGCTTGTTTATTTATTTGAATAATTTGTTACATATTTATTAATTTTGTTTCAGAAAATATAATATATTTTTTATTTTATAAAATTCAAAATGAAGGGGCGGGAGGGGGAAAGGGGAAGGCGGGAGGCTTTAACCGGTTGCAACCGGCTGCTTCCCAGTCATTTTTTTGTCTTTCTTTGCGCCTAGGACTGAGCTGTATTGAAACAGCAGATGTACTTAAGCTGGAGCCACTACATTTAAAGGTATGTTTGCACCCAATTAAAGTTTGGAATACTCAAATTCTCTTTAAATTCATCTGTAAAACTTGAAAACTAATGTTTTACTCAGAACGCTTCTGTAATGCCAAAAAAAGTTTTTTTTTTAATCATTTACTCGTTACGTCAATAAGAAATAATATTATACTGAATTTCTCTTCTTCATTATTAAATTTACGTCTGAAGTGTTCATTATATCAAAGTGTTTAGTAACAGCTGTTTTGATTGAATTAATCTTCTTGTATTCTAAGATTATATTTCGATTATTTGGGAATTGTCAATTATGCTCTAATCAAAAGCTGACATGGATAATCTTTAAATAGATGGATTCCATTGAAATTTACACAAAGTTTTTTATACAAACCAATGTAGCATTTTATGATTGGTGGAGTGAATTT
This sequence comes from Boswellia sacra, assembly GCA_013180625.2. NCBI lineage: Eukaryota > Viridiplantae > Streptophyta > Magnoliopsida > Sapindales > Burseraceae > Boswellia > Boswellia sacra. Next base: position 9,034 of record SNVD02010332.1, on the reverse strand, counting down.
ACAAAATTAAAAACATTGATTAAGGTGATAAAGTAGCATTCATGCAATAATGCCAAATGAATTTGCATAATATAAGTGATCCTTTGTAAAAATAGTTTATAAGTACAGCATCACTTTAAAAAAAAAAGGGTTGCTTGTAGACTAAATACTCAATAGTTTCACCTTGATGTATATTATTATTTGACACTTCATTTCTGTAACGGTTTAGATTGATTTTATAATGTTCTGAAATCAGTAACGGATTAGATTGGTTCAAGAAGCCCGAGTATTTGAGTTATAAAGCAGAACATTTCGCTGGAAACACTTGCACTCAGGTGAGGTCAGATGTATAATTAACTGATCTCAATTGATGCAGAACTGACACTTACACTAATTTTGCTGTTCTAATGCAGCAATATTTGCATCAACAAGAGAAATTAAAGAAATTAACTAAACACAAGATGGACTTCCAGAGTGGCAAAAGCAGCTTTTGTATCTCATATTACCAACAAAACTATGCATAGATGCAGTTAGCATAACCTGCAGAATAGTAGATAAAGTTGATTTCAATGTGAAGAGCTTTTAGTCAGATAAAGGCAAGGCAGCAGCATTAAGGATTGAATTACTTACTGGGGTCTGTCATGACAATGAGGCCAGAGTTCCTAAAGTCACAATTCCAGTGATTTCGTCCATAGGCTTGGTAGTAGAGATTCATGGCAATTGAAGCATGATTGATGAGATTATCTGGAGAGAAGCAAGGGCAGCCTTTTTGCAGAATCCGGCAGTCCACATGAGAGCATGCATAATTGATATTTGCTAGAAGACTCGGCGGGTCTGATGAAGGCTTGGCCACACACCAAGTTTTCTGCGTATGACAAAAAAAAAAAAAAAAAAAAAAAAAACACCATTCACCATTTGATTTACTTAATTGTAATCCCCTGCATGTTCCTATTGGGTTTGCTAAATTTGATGTTACCTGCTGTCCTAGTTGACAGGGCTGTCCATGCGCCATAACCAAAGTTCCTCCTACAAATTAAGATTACGATGAAATTAATTTATATATATCTCTTCCTTTTCTTCCTCTTCTTGTCATTCATTTCAGGTACCACATACAGAAAAGGAAGAGAGGCGCTTTGGGCCTGGCCATAGCTGGATGTTGTACCAACTGAAACTTATAAAAGTAAAGAGTAATGATTTGCTGCGTGGGATGTCAGAGGAAATTGCAAAGGCGGGGGAATTTAAAGTGAGTTTGGAAGTGGAAGTGGTTGGTGTAACGGCTACATTGTGACAGAGTTCAGAGCCGTTGTGGATGGGAGGATCTTTTTCTATTTCTATCTCTTCCACCGTGAAAAGAATTTGGAATGTGAAAAGGCTGGCTCGTTATGTGACTTTCCCTTTGACTAAAAACTGCATTGGCGCCCCTAGGCTTTGACCAAAATTTATACCGCCCCTGTCAATTTTGGGAGCCTTTGTGGTGGAGGTCCCGAGTTCGAGTGGGGGAGGCGCTCCTGGGAATAATCCCTTGAGAGTAATAGAGGGTGTCCTATAAGACCCCGTTCCCCAAGACAGGGTAGTACCAGGGGACAAAATCGTGCGGCCCGGTGGGGCCAGAGCGGACAATACTGGACTGTGTGCGACTGTAGCCTGACACGGGGGCCACCTCTTGAAGGCGAAAGGGCCACAAAGTGCCACGTGCCAGGGGTCCGGTCGTTACATAAAAAGGCGCCTTTTTATGTAACGGTCTCCTTATCCACCGGGGAACAGGGCCTTATAGGACACCCTCTTTTACCCGCGTGGTAGGTGGGCCCCACATATCCAGGTATTGTCCCCTCTGGGCCAGCACCGCCACCCTCAGGGTTTTGTCCACATCGGGGAACAGGGGCTCGAAGCACACCCTCTTTTACCCGTGTGGCGCCTCCCCCACTCGAACCCATGACCCATAGGTCAATGGAGTTCAACATGAGTACCATTCGGGCAAGTTGTCCGAATGGTACTCACTTCGAACGGTGACGACCTTTGAGGAGGTCTAAGGTTCGAGTGGGGGGAGGCGCTCCTGGGAATAATCCCTTGAGGGTAATAGAGGGTGTCCTATAAGGCCCCGTTCCCCAAGACAGGGTAGTACCGGGGGACAAAACCGTGAGGGTCGGTGGATCCAGAGCGGACAATACCTTGGACTGTGCGACTGTAGCCTGATACGGGGGCCACCTCTTGAAGGCGAAAGGGCCACAAAGTGCCACGTGCCAGGGGTCCGGTCGTTACAGCCCCGTTGTTCCGATATTAAAAAAATTGACTGCATTTTGATTGAAGGGTGGCTATAAATATGATCTAAATTAAAAGGTCTCGTTGAAAATTGAAAATGACTTGTTTCTAAAAAATTTAAATCATGACTCAGCCATTATTCGATTTTTCATAGATAGTCGATACAATGAGACACTGGGCATGAAATCTTATCAAATATTAGTATTTGTTAAAAAAAGATTAAAAAAAAAACTTTTTTTTTTTTGTTAGTTTGTCAAACAAGATTATAACAATTAAATTATTTAAGTTTAATTTATATTTTAATAACACCCTTTAATTTCCTATACCAAGGAAAATCACGTGAAGCTGCCATAGTATTTTGAGCTTCTCTCTTTTTGTTTCTGCATTGATGATGGGGTCGGTAGGCTACGGTTGGCAGCACAAGCAAAAGTTGAATATTTATAACTTTAAACCAAAATATAGGGGTAGTATTGAAATATTATTGAATACAAAAAAAAAAAAAATTCATCCAAAAACAATTTCTTAAATTCATTCGTTGAAAACAAAGTTACCGTTTGTGTGGCGCCGCCGGGTGTATGAGCCTTCACTTCACCTTCTTCTTTGGTTGTTTGTTGCAGGTAATTAAATTGTTAAAACAATTAATTAAATTAATCGGAGGTTGGTTCAGTCATGTTAAGAGTGTGCAACAGCTAACTACTACTACTTGGAACTGGCTGAGCTGATATCATGCAATCATTATAGATGCATTGAACAATCCCCAGTTTCTTCATAAATCGGCTTCAATTGGAGAGCTAAGAGAAGCATAATTCTGAAAATGCTTGCAGCAGGAGCAATAATGTCTTCACCAATTTGTTTTTCATTTCATATTCCTGCAAAACCTCGCAACTCCAATCCCAGCGGTTTTTTTCCCAGAAAATTTGCTCACCCACTAGTGTTTCCCTCCGAGATTCAATCTTCCACGTTTTCTTGTAAATTAAGGCAAACCCATTTTTGTGTCAAAGCTTCTTCTTCAGGTAAACTCGTTAATTTGGTTCATTTTATTTGTGGTGCATGCAACTGGGCTTTATTTGGTTAAATGGAAATGGGAGAGACCATTTCATAGAATTAACAACAAAATTGTGTTAAAAGGACTTTGCCATTTCATAAAATTGTGTTAAGAAACAACTAGGACATTGTTTAGCATTCCATCATCGAAATTGAACTTTTTCACCCATATGCAGTTGGGAGTACGGAATACACGGAGGAACCTACAACTAATGTAAGATTTCAGACATCTTTGAGTTTGCCAGGTTGCTCAACTCCATTGTCTTTGATTGGAACAGGTCAGTTCAGTTGTTTTAGAAGAGAATGCATTCTGTTCAGAAAGAAAGAGTATGGCAATTGCTTTGTGTCTATTGAATAGATAAGAAATTAGGTGCTATGGATCTCAAAACAAATTTCATTTCAATTGCAAACACACCAACTCCCGTATGTGTTCTTAGTACACGAAAGTATATGTACAGCGTTCTTTATAAATTCTCACATTACTAGCATTTTGTGAAATTAGTAGGATGCACTTGTCTCTCATGTCAGGCCATAGCTTGGACCATCTGGTTCAATGCAATCTCTGAAAGGAATCACATACTATGGACTTCCTTAGATACGGAGTGTGCACCGGAAAGTTGGTCCTTCGCTTTAGTGAATTTCAGTCTATTATAACCTGTTGGAAATCACACAATAAAACTATGCTAGGGGTATAATTTTGGGAAACAGGTTGTCAAAGCATCTTATTTCTCAGAATGTTTGTTATTTCTCTAACTTAAACTATTGATTGATATATTTAAATATATATGGTAAAAAAATAATCACGAAATATCTTTTGGCACTGGATGAATTGATGTGAGGGTGGTGTTTTGAAAGTATTGAAGGATTAAGATACAGGGAATCTGTGGTGTCTGTCATTTAAGCCTCCATATTGGAAAATTTTAATGTATAGAAGTGCCAAACACATGCAACTTTGCATACATGCATATGCACATGATACAGACACATGCACATAATACAAACATATACATGTAGAAGACCTAAGATTATACTAGCCTTTTGGCTGAATGCTATATGGAATAATAAATTTGATAGTCCGCAATCATTCCAGGGTACAGGGAGAAAGTATTTGCTATCATTGGTGTTAAGGTCTATGCTGCAGGACTATATGTTAATCAATCCATCTTTAGTGAATTGAATGCATGGAAAGGACGATCAGCAGTTGAGATTCAAAAGGATTCCTCTTTGTTTGACTCAATTTTTCGGGGTAATAAAATGCTATGAATCATAGCATCAATATTTGAGGTTAGTAATATGACTTCTTAAGCATATCTGAGGTTGCTGAAATAATTTCATTCCGCAGCTTCTTTGGAGAAATCATTACAGATTGTTCTGGTCAGAGATGTTGATGGAAAAACTTTCTGGGATGCTCTGGATGATGCCATGTCCCCAAGAATCAAAGCCCCGACGCCTGCTGATAAAACTGTCCTTTCCACATTTCGTAGCATCTTCCAAGCGCGGCCTCTGAAGAAAGGAACTTCCATCTTTTTAACTTGGCTGGGGCCATCAAAGATGCTTGTAAGTTTAATTTACCTGGAGTTATAAGATGTATAATACGATAAAAATAATCCTTGCATATTATCTTTTCGATCAGTTTCAGCTTTCTCCTTCACATATCAACAAGAGGATTGTTATTCTGATTCCAGGTTTGCATCTCATTAGATGGTTTGCCATCTCAGGTGGATGCTACAATTCAGTCTAAAAATGTCACTTTTGCACTTTATGATGTCTTTTTCGGAGGTTCAACTGTTTCCCCTTCCTTAAAAGCCTCAGTTACTGCTGGGCTGGCCACAATCCTCAAGTGAAGTTAGTTCTCAACTTTCTGTATCTCTTTGTATAAATAACTACTAAATAATGCAGGGTTTGTTGCTGCATATGTTTCTGAAAACTCAGGTGCTGTAAATTTTACTATATTTGTGTATCTGCTTCTACTTTAAACCTGGTCAGGTATTCAAAGAAAACTTGTGTTTCACAATGGCAAGTATAATCCCTGGTAGTTAAACTTCTTCATTGTAATCTAAGAATATAGCTTTATCTTTTATTCTTCACATAATCCCATATTTTTGCAAGAATAATCTTGTCATGTTGAATTATATTATATCCGTTCAGGTATCTCTTCTATTAATTTCTTTCCTTCATTTGTCGGTAACATTGGCTGCACCTTTCTTTGTTAAATATATTCCTCCTATATATATATACATATATATATATATTGGGGGTTCTAGCTCGTACTAACTAGCATGAAAACCAAAAAGTCCCTTCCTGAGAAGCTATTAAAATTCAAGAATCCGTTAATCTGCTTATGTGATTTTCTTCTGTGGCAGCTCAAATTTTCTGCTTTATGATTATTTAACATTCTTCTTTGAATGCCTTAAAAGCAACATCTTCTCCCTGTAAAGTGTAATACATTCTGCTTGATAAGGGATCAATTTGATAAAGCTCCCAAGCAAATATACCCCTTTTTCTTTGTGGGCTGGTGGCTTTCAGCTCAATCTAGAGTTGATTCAAGGCTGCCCACCTTGTTATTATCACACGAAGGGAAGGAAGACAAGGGAGAAAAAGAAGCTTTATATAATTAGGGATCTACTCTGGACATTACAGTTGCTTGGAGAAGGGAAAGCCAGTAAACAATTTAACTATGTAGTCCTTTATTCCGTCACAAATTTTTCGGTTTTAATTTGCTCAAGCATCTTAACTACCTCAGCCATTGTTGGTCTTTTGGAGGGTTCTGGTTCAAGGCACAGTAATGCAATATTGAAGACATTGTTAATCTCATCAATGGGACAACCCTCTAGGCTACTATCAAGTACATACTCCTCCCTCTTGTCCTGTACAACTGCTTTCACCTGTTTCACAGTAAGAGAAATATTATAAGATGATGATGCAATGTGAAATGTTTGAAGTAGTTTCAAAGGATACAGGGCAACAAAATGTCAAAGAAAATTTTCTTAATTTGGCCACCTTGTCCAGATGTCAAACCTTATAACCTAATTTATATAGATGAGAAATGTATAAACATGAAGATTTGATTAGAAACTCTGAAAACTATTGTAAGACCTTGCGTCAGAAGTTAATTCAATTAATCATAGGCCTAGTTGTTTCAGGCTATTAAACTCTCAGAAGAAGTTTCAGTTATTTTGAAGTTGTGAAATCACTTCGTTATTCTGTTTCAATCCTTCCGTCCTAGATGTTTAATCTCCACTTGTGGTTTTTAAGTTTTGAGATCACCTCCCACTATTTGTAGAGTTCGTAGCTGGTTATAATTCTCCCTTGGTAACTTCTAAGTAGCTTGTCCTAGTCTTGTTTAGAATGTACCTATTGCTCACTATATCCAACAATATAAAAAGAGAGACCTCAATGATTATATTTCTGAACGATGACAAGCCTAACTTTGTAAGAATTTTTTCTTTTTCTTTTTCTTTTTGTTTTAAGTTACTGGAAGATTAAACCTGCGTCATATGTGAGGAACAACTGCACAAATTGAAGAAATACTTTGTTTCTTCCCTCGTAGATCGTTCTGGGATCTTGTGGAAAATGGAAATTCTAAGAAGAGCAAGTTCAAGTTCTGTTCAAGACTTACCCATGTCACAAGCTTGGTTCCTTCCTCTAGAAATGTTTCATCCATTGGTTTTTTTCCTGTTAATAGCTCTAGCAAAACAACTCCATAGCTATAAACATCACCTTTCACTGAAGCCCTTCCTGTATCAAAATATTCTGAAGAATATATATTCTTGTTAATATGTTAGATAACCAACCAGAAGGAGAGAGAGTTGAATTATCTATTTATTTATTATTATTATTATTTTTTTTTTTACCTGGAGGCAAGTAGCCAAAGGTTCCAGCAACTACTGTTGAAACATGAGTTTTCTCAGGTTCCATCAATGTGGCAAGTCCGAAATCCGAAACTCGAGCCTCCATGTTTTGATCCAGCAAGATGTTGCTTGACTTGATATCTCTATGGATTATGTGGGGGATGCAATCGTGATGAAGGTACGCTATTCCTCTAGCAGCTCCTACCGCTATTTTGTATCTGGATGGCCAATCCAAATTCTTCCTTTTTAATGATCTTCCTGCATTCATTACCGTCTCCTTAAAGATCAAGGTTGCGAATAATGTAAAAGAAAATATAGTGATTTCAATGGCATGATTTTATCTCCAAGCAACTTACTAACTACTAGTAATTTTAAATTCGAGTAACCTGTAATTTTTTAGTCTTTGAAACGTTGACCTCGTTGAAAAGTTTCCAGACAGGTTAATGTGTTACGTGAGAAAGAATATCTGAAAAATACTGATGTTGAAACTAAGATTGAAGCTATAAATGCATACCGTGCAGAAATGTATCCAAACTTCCATTAGCCATGAACTCATATATTAGAAGATTATATTGAGGGGCGGTGCAATATCCATGAAGAGTAACAATATTTCGGTGCTTTATGTCTCCCATTGCCTCCAATTCTCTTTCAAAGCCTCTCTCTCTCTCTGCAGTTCCCCTGTGTAGTCTTTTAACGGCAAACACCGTGGAGTCATTTACCATCAGTCTATAAACAGTTCCAAAGCCACCAGCACCAATGATGTCCTTGTTGCTCAATTTTAGTGTTTTCTTCAGTAGTGTATCACGTGTGAGAGATTGTATCATTGAAGACCTAAACAAGACCATCTTCCCACCTGTATTTTCCGAGTACAACAAATAAGCAAATCTTGATTCTCTCTCTAAAAATCCAACTTCAGAATTACCATAAGCATATTGTATACCTGAGAAGCTATCTGCATAAACCATGTTCTTCCTTTTCCATCTCCTATATAGCAGGACAGAGATAATAATCTTCGATATAACAAAAGCTATGCAGCATATTGTGATGTAGAACGCTATGATCCGAGCATTGCCCATTTACTTGTATAAAGTAACATAGAAGTTTCAGAGAATTAGAGTGCAAGAGTAAACAAATAAATGGTAAAAGTCCGATAGCACACGTTAAGTAGTGAACTGGTGAACAAGTTTCTATTCATTTTCTCTCTAACCTTTGAAACTACTATTCCCAGAAGAGCAGGATGTACCCACTTCCTTAAATAATAACTTTGGAAATGATTTTTCTTGAGATTTAGATTTGGATTTGGATTTAGAATACGAAATGTGAACTTGCCAAATGTATCAACTAAACAACATCAGCCCAAGAATCAAAAATACTTTAGCTCATGAGTAATATTAAAGTTATTAGCTGGATAACATTATGCAATCGACAAATACCAACTTGCTTGTACTGACGAAGAAAATTAAAAGAGTAAAAGCTTGAAACTTCACCGTGTAAAAGAAACCAAGCCTTGAAGCTTCAGATGACTTTCTGATGGAAAATAATGAGATAAATTCAGAAGTAGCGTAATGAGAGATCGCGAAGAATATAACTGGTTGCTTTAACTCAGCAGCTTGAACTACTTACACGAGAAGCTTTTTATGGGGAAAGGCAGTTTGCCTACAACAGAAGAGCACAGTCATATAATTAAAAAGGTGTTTACTTTCTTCATCTGCCAGCTTTTGTTGACACTTTTGTGACACCTGTTCTCATGTGAGCTTGTCACTCGTGAGTTTATTTTCTTTGGATCCATATCAGAATCAGATTGCCAAATACAATTACAGCTTGATTTATAAATGATCCAATAATCTTGGAGATCACTGTTAATAATTTGATAACGGTGCTCAAGGGGAAAGTACTATTAA
>SNVD02010328.1:0-47260 GCA_013180625.2 Boswellia sacra | reverse complement strand
GGTCCAATCTCTGCTGTGCTTCTCTAGTGGGCTTGGATCCTTTTTCCAACAAGAATTGGTGCATGCATATGGCTGGGCCTTGGATGTTAGCAATCGTCCACCCAATAGCTGTTTTGTGGTCCAAGAATCTATGCTTCAAATGATCTGAAAGTGGCTTAAGCTCCAAGGTATTGGCTTTCATCACAGAAGGAAGAAGTTTCTCATTAGATAAAGGCAATTCAATGTACGAAACATCATACCTGTTTGTGGTTATAGCTATGATCTCATCTAAGCTTGCCACAGCTTCCTCCATTTGTTTGGACACTTGTATAAAAATTCTTGATTCCTTAGAATTTTCTGTCCCCATGTGCTCACTAATAGCTACATCCAATCCATTCTTGCGAGTTAACTCAAAACATTGTTATGGTAAAGAATCAATAACGTCAACTGCAAAATCAGAATGTAAGTCATTAGGGTACCTCATTGCCTCAAAAATATTGAAACGGATAACCTTGCCATCAAACTCTATGGTGAAAGTGCCATCATGAACATCAATCTTTGTTCTAGCAGTTTTCGAGAATGGTCTCCCTAAAAGAATCGGTGTTGGATTAGGAGATGTCTCATCCTCTATTTTAAGGACATAGAAGTCTGCTGAGAAAGTTGTTGTTCAATGTTTTGAGTGCTTACCTCATTTACACTCCAATGTAATTGTGGCTCAAATCAGCTACTGAATTGTTGAAAGTTTACTGCCATGTCTCCTAAACACAAACAATCAGAGAAGAAAAACAATAAAAAAAACGAATCAACAATGAAAACAAAATAACAAATCGATTAGAAAATCAATCCCCGGCAACGGCGCCAAAACTTGATGCGTTCGAAACTAGCAAGTATACTAGTCGCACAAGTAATAAAGTGATAAGTAAGATATCGTTCCCACGAGGATTGATTCTAACTGAATTTGTTATTTTCCAACCACAATTAACTAAATGGGGGGGTTTTGTTGAATGATTACTAAATGAAATAAGAATGCAAATTAAGAATAACAAAACAGAAGTTAATTTGAATAAAAGATCAATGAGAGAAATCTGGTTAAGGGATCCTTCTCTACCACAAGATATGGATTTGCGAATTAATCGTAGAATTGTCATCCAATTCCAGCATTGAAGTTATCAACCGTAGATAACAACAAGCTCTGTTATCCCAATCTTTCCTTACTTTGTTGTTTAATAAAATAGGCTCTTTATTTAATCTCTATCCATTAAACAACCTAGAACAAGCTCTCTAAATTTAATTCAATTGATGCATTATGAAAATAAAGACAGGTTGATCTAAGCAATAAACACACAAGCTCGGATTATTTAACTTAGGTTCTATTCTCCAATTGCAATCTCTGATCACAATTTTGCTACTAATGATTAGAAATTCAAGACAATTACGGATCAAGATTTCTAGTCTAGCAATAGACAATATCCAGATTATATTCAGTTGGCCACCCAAATACAATCCAGCAAGCAATCATAAGCATTAAACATGAAAAAATACAAGCAACTTCAATTAGAGAATTGGATAACAATTCCTTGCACAATCAATTCATAAAAACCATATCAAGGGCTTTGAAATCACCCTCAACCAATTCAGATTTAGTTACACATATTCAGATAGAATACAAATACAATACAATATGGAGACATTCCAGAAAATGAAATGGAAAGGGAAAACTTAGAAAATTTGATGAAATCTCTTAGGATTTGTAGTTCTTCCTCTTTCCAAGCCTTTAATCTCCTTCAAGAACTCCAAGAGATGGGAGAAATCCAAAGATGCAGCCTCCTCCACGTTCTCCCTCTTCAAGTTATGAAAATAAAACCCTAAAATGTGTTTAAATACTCTGCTACAGTGTCCCGTATTATACATGCTACAGTGATGTGTGGAATTACATTTCTACACTTCTTACACTGTTTTGATTCAACTTTTGGTACACTGAATGGATTCATAAACCGTAAATTTCTCCAAAAAGTAGACTTCGAGAGCTTTTCAACGGTATATGATATGTCATCGGGTTTATTGTATATCAATACAATTAAATCCGAGAAGATGGTTGACTAGCAGAGGTGAGAATGGAGGGTTTTACTTCATTTTTGTGCAAGTTGCTCCAAAACTCCTACAAACATCAAAACCACACAAAACCATAAAAATACCAAGGAATATAGCAAAGAAACATGGACAAATTGATATGAAAGTAATACATAAATAGACACCTATCACCTTTATGGTTGCGCGTATGCCTTCCAGGTAATTGAACTATTTCCACATTCATATACTTTAGTTTGGTCGTCATGTACGTACATTACGTAAAATATGTTTTAAACTTATATGCGACTTTTGTGTTTATAGATCTAGTTATATGAGGCGATTCCATATGTGGGGTCCTCGTATGTACAATCGGGTGAAGCATACGCAGAGAAGATCTTCTGCATTTTGAGGTGGACCAGTATCGATAGACATAGTACATGTAAAATCTTGATTTGTCATAGGTTACTTATATGACTGTCTTATTATTTTTCTAATATAGGGGGATATTCCCAGCGTGATTCTACATACAGAGGATGCAAAGCTGAGCAACGACTTGTATACAAAGAATTTGCTTTGGACAAATGGACCTGAAGGCATACTGGTTAAGTAGGCTATCGAAAATGAGTTACCAGTCCTTATCGATGAAAGGGTCTAGCAGAATGTGGAGGATGCGCAACCCGATTCGGAGGGTCGCAGTCCAGGTCAGTTACTGAAGCTGTAGAGGCTCATTTTGTGCAAATAGAGGGCTAGGTCAATATGTCATGAGTACATTCAAGCAAAATCATTTTTTTATTGAAATGGGTTATGTTTTTCATGTGATTGACAAATAGTTATTAGTTATGTGTAAGTGTATTCTGATTTTGCGATTCCTTCAAGACTCATTGAGGCTATTCGACACGAGTTTGCAGTCCATCGTGTGGAGATGGCTGCTATGCTTGCTGATCATATGAAGGCGGTCCAAGAGATGGAAGCTGTACATGCCCAGGAGGTGCGAACTCTGCGCGATGAGGTCCAGGAATTGCACAAAGAGATCCACGAGCATAGAGAGGAGCAAGTGGTGTTTATTGAGGATGTTAAAGTCAGTTTATATTACATTAAGTTCATTATTTGTAATATTATATTAATATAAGTATTCGCAATACTATAACAACTAATTCCAATGATTCCATTGACATAGGGCAGTAATCCTAAGGCTGCAGGTGATGAGGTCCTGATTTCGAACCCAACACATTTGTCTTCTTGTGTCGATAAGGTTGTGCATTTGTCGTAGGGACTCTGGAAATCTCGATCGTGCACCTATTCGAGAACATATATAGTGACTCCCTGACAAAGAGTGTCTGCATACTTGGGTCCTGGCCTGTGATGTATCAGATGATGAAGCTTTACACAGGCAGAGTGCGATGAAAGGCAGCTACCTTACATAGCCTGTACACTAATCCAGACCCCTGGGCGAAGAGATAGTGAGTGGACCGATCGTCCCACGACGTGCTCATTATGACCCCACTATCGTCTTCAGGCTCGGAGTGGGAGACTATGTTCGACCCACTTTTTGAGTCGTGCTACGATGCGTGGTAGGGGTAGGCATGGGTATGGTATGGTATCGCCATACCGTTCCGTTACCCTCAATGGGTTGGGTTTTAAATTTTTATATCATACTATACCATTCTTGAATACAATAACATACTAAATCCCCGCATGATAGGGTAGGGTAATTATGGGTGGTTGACCAAATTGACCAAAATTTAGATAATGTTTTACCGTGTTTTTTTTTTATTATCTTAAAGCTTTATTTATAGCTTTTTTTTTCCAAGATTTTCATACTTTGAGTTCTTATTTTGACATTGTTTAATATTATGATTTATAAATTTTGTACTAAATAAAAAATCAAGCAAGTACATATCCTTAACAATACAAATAATAAAGTAACTACATATTCCATAATAACACAAATAATTAAGTAACAACATATCTATAACAACACAAAAATATCAAGTAACTACATATTCCATAACAACACAAATACTCAAGCAATTAAATATCTATAACAACACAAATAATAAGTAAATACATCTCCAAATCCTTCCACAAAGTTCCAACCTTGAAGTCAAACCTTTAAGTCTTACAAATTTTCAACTTCCAATATAGTACAAATAAAAAAAAGAAAAGAAAAAAGAAATTATAATTCACTAAGAAAGATAATAAATATATTAAAATTTAAAAAGAATGATAAAAGAAAGTTAGAAATGAATATTATTATTGAAATTACCTCAAACTTTCCATGGTTAGGGATTTAAGGTTACTAACTTTTTCATTATATACTCTAGTGAGGTATATAACACTCACACATATATATTATACATAGTCAATTATATCATTACACATAGCACAATTTTTAATTTTTGAAAAGAGGTATGGTATGGTATGATATTTTCGGGTTTTTCTAAAAATACCCGTCATCATACCATTCCATGGGGGGTTTTCAAAATTTTTATCATACCACACCCTATTCTTTTCTTATACCTTAACTTATCTCCACCATGCCATGGCGTGTATGTCGGGTTCGGGTGAGTGGGGGGGTACCATGCACACCGCTAATGCATGGTGCGATGCTTATCAACTACGGATCCAGCTTAGACCGAACTACTTCGAAAATGGTGCTTTTTGGTTCAAAATATCACTAAAATGGGTCGTGGCTGGGGGATGATGTGAGTATCTTCTTTCTAATTCTTGTATATGGGCATCCAATGCTAAGTTTTACAAACCGAACTTCACTAACATAATTGAACTTGTTTGTCTTTCCAGCACATCAATGCTTTCATGTATTCCTCCATGCTCGGTGGAGGCACAACCCTAAGATGATATCTCACTGATTCACAACCCTCGATCAAAGATTCTTTGTAAGTCTCACATGAGTTTGCATACATTGATTATTTCCATATTAACCATTTTGCCTTCTTATTTAACATTACGTTATTTGATATAGTGTTGGATGGCTAGCACCGACAAAAGGTGCAAAGATATCATACCCACCATCACTTGGGAAGAGCTTCTTTTTCGATACGCAGATGGTTTGAATATGAGTGATGGATTCATGTGGTCCGAGGTGGATTATGTGAGTCGTACAATGATTAATATTGTGTTCTAGTATTTCGTCCAGCTGTAATGGTATCATAACTAATAAATAGAATGATGTGCCATTGTAGGTATATGCCCCTATGAATGTCACTAGTCAACATTGGGTTCTAGCACAAATTTCGTTTAAGGATCGAGAGGTTGTTCTGTACAACTCATAGATATTAGAGGATGAAGATGCCCACCACAAGTTGATTGACTACTGTATGACTCTTCTTATCCTGACCCTCATTTGATGGAGACATCCATTCGCTTTTTGGCCTGTACTGAAATCTCCCACGACACCACTCCATTTTCCATATTTTAGGCTAGGGAGGTGGTTCCTTAGCAGCCTTGAGATAGTGGTGGCTGTGGTGCGTACGTTGCCATGTTTACAGATTTACTTAGCTCAGGGGTTAGTGTGGAGGCATTAGCACATGTTTGTAGAGGCGAAGCTGAGGAAGCTAGTGGTTATGAGGCTTTGGCATCTGGGGGGCATGGACCACATTTATGCATTTTGGAGGTACTCGTTGGGGGAATGGCCTTGGGATGAGGGTTTTGCAATGTTTGATATCATGTACATCAATAATGTACCATATATTGAACAATGTTTAGTTTTAGCACTGGCACATTGATTTTTGATTTCTCACATTTTTGCCAACAGATGAATTTCCATTACAAAATGAAATGCGGTTGATGTCATTAATATGTGCAAAATACATATACAACAATGAGTTATACTTAAAAAGATTAACATATATTGTCAAATATGGTCAAAAGTAAACAAATACATTGTTAAAAAATTGAATGAAGCCTAGTGTGACGGTCCTATTGTAGTAGTATCATGGTGAAGAGGAACGGGGTGTCTACATGTTTGTATGTTGTGAGCTCTTCCTCCACATCAAGAGCATGTCCTCTGTCTGATTGTCTTACCCTTAGATGGACGTCGCCATGTCTGTCATTAGCAAGCTTGCACCCGACTAATAGGTGGAAGGATAACCTGTGATCGAACGTCATTTGGAATAACCCAATCAGCACTCATCCACAGGAATAAGTGGTGACGCATATGCAAGTATCAAATGATCATTTTGGTATAATTTATTACAATAAGGAGCCAATGACCTCACTTCACAATATCGACAAGTGGCAATGGTATGTTCACATAGAATCTAATCCAAGTCAAAAACCCTACAACTACATGTTCGTGCATGGGGATCTACTACATCAACACTACTTCTCGAATAAACTTGATATAAGTGTGAACTTATTGAGGCCACACGAAGGTTGTTTGACCCATCTTTTCTTTTCATTAGTAGTGCCTCAGTCCACTTGGTTAGAATAGATGAAGACTGAGCAGCTACAGAACGTCTTCGATGAAACCACTCTTGCAAGACCTGGACATATAAATTAGGCATACATTTAGCATCAAAGCCAAAAGTAGTAAGTACTAATTCCAAAACCTTATGATCGAGCTCACCTGACGATAGTCTTCACAAATAAGAGTTATGCCCAATCCTTTTACTTCTTTCATCTGGTTGTCCATAGATTCAGCAATATTGGTTGTCATGATGACGTATTTAAGATCAAAAAAGTGACATCTAGCCCATTTATGTGGGTCGGCCTGTATCAGATACTCTGCAGTGCCTTCATTGATGCCTCTAATATGCTCAAAATATCGTTTGAAGTCTGCTTCCTGATATGCCTTGGCTACATTAATGAAGGCTGCGG
Source organism: Boswellia sacra (assembly GCA_013180625.2). Taxonomy (NCBI): domain Eukaryota; kingdom Viridiplantae; phylum Streptophyta; class Magnoliopsida; order Sapindales; family Burseraceae; genus Boswellia; species Boswellia sacra. The sequence continues at coordinate 40,372 of SNVD02010328.1, read as the reverse complement.
GAGGATAGTTGCTCTTGAAATAATATTTGAAGTGGTTATCAGGATCAACTTCAAGTGCAGTCAACATTCCAGGATTTTTCTACTTTACCATGTAGGAGTATGAGGCAATAGAGCATATGACTCTTCTACGGTTCCATGAAGTTGATTTAGGGCTGCCTCTTTTGCCTTCCAAGCTTTTGGTACCTTATTGTGATGTGAAGCTCTTTCTGAATGTCTGTAATAGTTTCCTTTGGACGATATATATTCTTGTGTCATTCACAAACTTCTCTTTAATATGTTTTCCAATGAGATCAACACTTCCTTGTCCATGCTCAAGATGAAGACCAGGACCGTCACGCATGTTTCTTATTGAACACCTTCACTTGAAAAAACATTAGTGTCATTAACCTTTGTAGCTCTCAAATGCCATTTAGAATGTTTGTCATGACAAGCAACTTCAAACCGTGATTTTGTTGCCTTGTTACATCAAACTCGAAGCTATGTTGCAATGCCATGTTTTCCAACTTGTGAAGAAGTTTGATTTTGTTTCCAATAATTTGCCCCACCAATATTTCGCTACTATCAATGTCATGTGTTTCGTATGGAACCTTGCTGATGGATGGTGGTACCGGAGGCATGAACCGAAAGATGTTCTCCACTCTTAGTAGTATCGAATTAAAACTCACATGGTTAGAGGTACTAGCATCTATTTGGCTAACAGAACTTGTTTCAGGATTCAATATATGCAATCCACTCGCGTTATTGTCATCACCATGTCCCCTTTCGCATTTAACAAATGCCTCATCTACAACATTTTCTCCTTCATTATCAACATATACATCCTCACAAGTATCCGTTACTCTTGACACCTCTTCAAATTCTTCCTTGGGGTTGTCAAGACCATGAGCAACACTCACCTAGAATGAACCACCCAATCCTTCATTAACATCACCTTCGCCATTAACATTAGCTCCAACATTAACACCAATGCCTTCAACACCCCCATCACAACCAGCATTAGCATCACAACCACCATTGACATTGCCAACAACATTAACATCGCCTCCTTCATTAATGGCAAGTGGATTACGGTAACTAAACTATCCATATTGCTCAAATATCTCCTTTTTTTGACATTACAACATGTTGTGTACGATCAAAATTGGTTAGTCTAGATGTTCCACTTCCACTTTGCTCAACCTCCACATATAATGGTGTGTATTCACTCAAACGTTTCAAACTGTCTCCAATTTAGAAATTATAGTGACGCTCATTTCTTATTGGGAGCGGTGTAACTCCTAATACTGGGCACTCAATATCAGCCTTGTTATACGAAAATCTAATCGAAGGTCATCACATATCGATTGCAGAAACTGTTCATATGAATAGTCTCTCATAATCAACAATGAGAACCCCTCTCTACCCTTGTAAATGTAGTTTTCATTGGGTAAAACCTCCCAATAGCCACAAAAGATAGAGCAAATATGATATTATCCATCTGTGAAGTCAAAAATGTCCAATGATTAATGAAAAAAATAAAAAAATTCAAAAAAAATCCCACATAACTATCCAAAATGTGCTTTTTTGTCAAATTATCCGACAATTTGACAAGCGCTTGTCGAATTGTCTAATTTATTCGACAAAAAATCTACAATTCAATGGCTATTCGACAATCAAGTAGCATTCGACACCAATTTGATGGCAATTCAACAATTTGATTGATGTTCGATTGTGATTCGACAGTTCCACTGTCGATCTATTGAACTCTTTGCGAAGTGTTAAATTATGTCGAATTCAAACCCAGAAAAAATGTAGTAACCCAATTATCAAACACAAAATTGCAAAAACAGGCTCAATATAACTTTTCCAACCATTATTTGTTTATTTATACACATATGAGATGGATTTTTATGTTTATAAACTTTATAAAATGTCAAAACAATGGAGTTTGAGCTTAGTTACATGAAGAACATTACCTTAGATTGTTTCCTAAGCTCTCCAAATCCAATTCTCCCCTTTTTTTGATTTTTAAATGGTTAAATGCAGAGTTATGCTTGTGGTATTTGATTTTCTTAATCGTTTTCAGCTTCTTTAGGAGTTAGAATTGTTAGAGAAAGAGTTAAGGTGGTGGTTTTGAGTCAGTTAGAGAAGTTATTGCGTGAGGTGTTTTTCTATAATTTTTGTTTTGGTAGCTATTGTGCTGAAAATTTTGAGGGAGGCCAAAAATAAAAAAGGTGCCCAAATGGGGGCCATTTTTGACAATTTCTTTCGTCAATTACACCCCTCCGTTACTAGATTTGTTCGTTTTAACTAATTAACGAGGTTTAAAATGGACTTTCACTATGTTTTGTGGGGTGGACACTGTCAACGACCACATCCACCGTCATTGCCTACCTCAAAATATTAGCATTAGAGAGTCACACAATTCATCAAAAGTTGTAGAAATCATTGAGTTATGAACATCATTTCTTCGAAACAAAAACGACAATGCAAACCCATGTAGAGCAATTGAGAGCTCCATTTACGGTGATATTGGCATGGATCAAACTACGGGAAATTTAATTGTATCAATGTTGAATTTTAACACGATTCATAAATTTATTGAACAGATACTAATAATTTTTTTCTTTAATCTATCATTCTTATATTATTCAAAAACTAATGCGTTATTTAATAAAATATTATTGAAGTGAAATTTTACTCATACCACCTGGTCAAGAATGATAATGATCAAAGATTAAAATTATTATGGTTGAAAATTGGATTATCAAGCCCAACTTCTTACCCACTCTTGAACTCCTCAAAGAAAGTAAATTCTCCTTCAAGTTACATACCAAAAATAAAGAAAAGTATAAAAGTTCGGCACAAAGACCTCTAGGTTTTGTACTTTGACACTCAAGTCTGATGTTTCGAGCTGTTGGTGAAAGCCAACTTCCTACTTACTCTTGAACTCTCCAAGGATAACATGCTCTCTTCCTTCAAATCTAATAAGCTACACACCAAAGAGAAAAGGTCAAAAAGCAAGCTTTATGGTCTTCGTCAACGCTTCAACACATAAGTTAGATGCTTTGAAACATTGGTGAGAATGTAACGAACCGGTGGTTGGTTAGTTTGAAAGAGTATTCCTTCATAATAATTATATTGCACTTACAAAATATGTATGCAAAGTTGATGTTGCATCAAGTGAAGAGAAATATTAATATGAGTTATCAATATAATAAATATTGATGAGTCCTATGTTATTGAATGAGTGATACTACATCAACTTATTATATAAAGTTTGTATATATTATTTATAAATATAGTATTAATCCATTTATAAATAAAGAAAAATAAGGAGAAAGTAGGAGACCAATTGTTTAGGGTTATCTAAAAGTAGCAAGATAAATATTTATTGGCAAATAAAAAATCTTAAATAGCTGGGGTTGTCCCCGTGTCCCCTTAGAGCTTTGTCACCTATCTTTGTTGGGACTCTCTCTCTTTTGGGATCAAAATATGGTTGGTGGCTCAGGCATGGATTGATGTCCCACTAAAGGGCAAAAGCCCACTCCAGGCATATGAATTGATACCTCGCTCCTTTGCTCACATGGTAACCATCTCTTTGGTCCTTGATACAATTATAAGGCTTCTTTGCTCCTTGGATATGTTCTACCTTAGACATCATTCATCACTTGCAATAAGTCAATTTATTTTGATAAAGGCTTTGCAAAAATAGCCATGAACAATAGCACCTTGGCTTTGTCCAAATCAAATCAAATTTTGTCAAAAAATGAACCTTTCCAAGAAATATAACTATGTTATTAATGAATTTTGTGCTGTGTTGTGGATATTATTAAGTGGCTTAATACTTTTTTACCAAAAAAAAATCAAAGCTTTTTTAGCACAAAAGTTCAGTTTCAAATTTCTAACTTACGAATGCATTAAATCCCATGAAAAATTGAAAATATAGTCTCCAACGCATAAATGGACTCAAGCCCAGAAAGATGGAATCCAAAAAAACAGAAAAATAAAAGAGTTGTTCTATTTGGCCCCCATTTTCTATCTCTTCAGGCCTCATTTTTATATACACCCAATTAAAATTTTTAAACCCTTATTTTTCTCTCATCAAACCCCACGTGATTCCCAAAATACCATTCTATTGAGTAATTGAGTTTTTCATCACAAAAACTTCTCCATGTTTACTTAGTTACAAAGCCGGGTAGCAATGGCAGGTTATGTGGATCCAAATAAAGTCTGAAAGAAAGTGAAGAGCACAGGAAAGAGAGCTAAGTTTAGGCCTTATGTTCCATATAATTTGGTGTCATATCCCATGTGGCTTAGGCTTATGACAAGAAGACGTCATTTCGATACGTCACAAATGCGATCCAAGATTACTCAAACATCATTTGAGTTGATTGAGCACGGTCCATTAACTTATGGCTATGGCTGTTAGAGTGAAGTGCTTGAGAAAGTCGATGTCTTCTCTCTCTCTCTCTCTCTCTCTCTTTCTCTCTCTCTTTGTGTTCTTTAATTTGTTTCTTTAATCACTACATGCTTATAATTCAAAATTTATTTCTAGGTCTTCAAAGGTGCGGCAAGAGTTGTCACCTAAGATGGATAAATTAATGAAGGCCGGATATCCAAAGAGGGAGGTTTAGTCTCAAAGAAGAGAAGTTGAATATTAGCCTTTATACTGTTCTAGGCAACAGGTTGTGAAAAAACTCTTCCTATGTTATCTGGCTGAGTTTTTTTTTTTATCCTTTTTAGTAAATTTTATCATAGGTAAAATTGTCAAAACAAATGAAAATTAAAGTGGGGGCTAAATAGGTAAAAAGTGGGGCTTGAATAGATCAACTCAAAATAAAAAGGTCTCTAAAGCATTAGATTGGTTTAAGCCCAACAAAGTTTAGAATTAAAATACAATTAAAAAAAAGTAGCAATTCGACTAAACCCAACCGGATTTACTCAACCTAATCTGATAAGGGTAGGTTCACGCTGGGTATCCTCTAAGACTTATGTCATACAGAACTTAAATCTATCAATTACTTGCAAGTGTATGAATCAATTAGAAATATAGATATGCAAGAATGAGGTCATCCATAGAGATTTGTTTAAAAGACACCTATTATTGCTACTTATGTTAAGTACTACATGCAAAATGAAACTAAATCAACAGTTAAATTGATAAAAACAAAGAAAACGAATTATGGAAAACAAAATAGTAAGCAAAATAGTAAGCTATTGGAGATTTTTGATGAAGTGAGAGAGCTTAGCTCCCCATAAGCCAAACCAATTCTAAATTAATTTTTAGATTTTATCAATTACACCCTTCTTTTACTAGATTCATTAGTTTTTACTAATGAATGAGGGTTAAAATGAAGTTTTATTAGGTTTTTTAGTTGGACACTATCGATGGCCACATCCATTGTCATTTCCTACTCTAAAATATTATCATCTGACAGTGATAATTTATCAAAAAGTGTAGAAATCATTAAGTTGTGAACATTATTTTCTTAGAAAGGGGAACAATAGTGGAAACATGTGCGTAGCGAGTTTGACCTCCACTAGTGTCTATTGAATCTAAGGTTTTAAGTTGTTAGTTACTATCCATATTGATCCTATTTCATTTTAAAGCACACAACTAATTTTATCTTTTTTATTATATGTGAGGTGAGACAGTTATAAACATCGATAGAAGAGGAGGGGGAGAATAGAGTACAATTCTAGTCAGACATGGGAAAACAGGGAAAAGGATTACAAAAACTATCCACAATGCGATAAAATAAGTGTACAAAAGTAAAGCTAGTCCACGATAATGAAATTAAAGTAAAAGCACTCCCACTATGACTCCAATCATTACTCAAACACACCACAAACTACAAGGAAGGGTCAACCATTGGAAAACAAGTATTTCGCCAATCATTATGAATCCACATATTTTTGAAACACCCTTGTGGCTGCGTTCACATCAACATTCCATTGACCAAAATGACATTAAAACCTCCATTGGGTTCCCTACTAAGCAACGTAGGTCTACCCTCGTTCAATATCACCTGCACTTCCATCCAAACCTCCAATCTCTGAAGTAGATCTCTCACCATCAATGTGAGTCCATTTATGATTAAACACTTCCAATTAGAGACATGACAATCCATACAATGTGTTAAAGTGAGAAGTGAGCCCCTTGCCATCAGTGTGAGTCCACTACTGCTCACTAGCTTTTCTCCTTAAAACATTATTAATGCCACAACAATGAAATTTAATCATCAATGTCAATGTTCATCATCAACATAAGGAACTAGTCATGCAAAAAATAACTAATCAAGCGAGTATCTCCTATCTTATTCTATTAGCATGCATTTCTAACTCATCAATCATCTTAAATCACATAGATAAATAAGGGATCATAGCATAACAAACAAAAAAAATCAAAACAGCCCATTAATCACTCATTTTAAGCATGCAAAGAAACAAAAAAGCGGTATTAAAATAATCCAACATGTGAAGGCTAACACCACGCATTGTTTCCATCAAATAAACCCAATAAAATGTTCATTAACCAATAAAATCGATGTGGACAACCTGTTTTTTTATATAATATAATGCTTATAATTTTCGTAAAATGGTGACAAACACACATATATCACGAAGAAAACAAGATAGTTTCAAGTATAGCATGCATTTCTTTTCATAAAACATAAAAAACACACTAACGACTTAATAAAGTCCCAATAACATATCAAAATTCATAATAATGATGAAAATAACATACAAAGCGCTCATAAAATCATACTTACACTAGAAAGCGATAAAACTTAAACATATAAAAGCATAAAAGATAAAACACATATTTAAAAAAGCATCAAAACTTGTAAAAATCACATATAATGACTAGCAAATAAACATGCATAAAAAATAAAGAAAACAAGCATAAATAATGGGTGGCAATGTATTCATTGCCCTCAGGCTAACCAAGTCATCAAAACGGGTGCTTAAAGTTGAAAAAAAACAAGGAAATGGCTCAAAAGCTTCTTAAAAAGTTGTATTTAAGTGTTTCAAGGGGTAAAACAATGAGTTTATAGGCTGCTTGGATGAAAATAATTTGAGAGAGAATTGTATATTGCTTCTAAAAATTGGCCAAAAGATCCAAGAATATTATAAACTATTCATTTTATACTGTAGCAAGATTGGCGCACGCTAGAAAGGATTGGCACATGCCAGAAACAACTAGTGCATGCGAGAAACAATTGGCTTAGGCCAGAAGCTATTGGCACATGTGTAGAGATGTTTGCAGTTCGATGAAGAAAAAATGATCAGTGTCGAGTAAATGGAAATGACCAAATTGACCTTCAAAGCAAAAAAAGGAAGGATGCTAAGGTGAAGAATCAAGAAGCTTAGAAAACTGACACCTAACTTATTCACAGAAGTTAACTAAAAAAGAATTTGATGATGAGCCATGTACCATTATGAAGCTATGGATGTCTAGTCTTTGTAGAATTTTATAGATTGCAAATCAGAGTTGAAATCAAAGAGTTACCTATGATCGAACAGATGAAGGTCAAAGAGAGGACTACACTAAAAAAAAGAAGAATGAAGGGAGTCGGTGGGCCACCAATAGTCAATTATGGGCCAACCATTGGCTGACTGTTCCCCTACCACTGGTCGGGGACTCCTCCTTGAAGTTTTGAGAATTTTGAATAAAACCTTCCTTTTTTAATTTTTGCTTCATTTTTTCAACTCAACCCTCAACTATATAGACGCCCCTCCTTCACACCTTTCAAGACACAATTTAGATATCAAATCTTCTCCCTCTTTAGGACACATTTGTGAGAATTCCAAGAAGTCATTTCTAGTTTAAAGTTTTTCAGACGATTTTATTGCTCTAAACCTGAAAAGGGTACATCCTAAGAACAGTTCTCTCTTTTTCGTCCTTTTTTTTTTCTTTCTTTTTCTTGCTTTAGAATAAGCATGTCTAGGTTTATTTTTGCTTAAAATAATCATGTCTGGGATTTATTCTGATGCTCAAAAGCATGTTTAGGATTATTATGAATTGTTTTAATCCTTGTTTGTTTTTCAAGATGGAAAAGCGTGTCAACATAATTCCTTAACCCTTTCCTTATTTAAAACTATGATAGGATTTTATTTCTTGCTTAGAAACATGTTTAAGAGCATATGTTTAAAGTCATGCTTAAGGGCATATGATTAGAGTCATGTAAGGAATCAAATTTATAAATGGTTTGAATTATGTTAGGAAATAACATAGAATTAGGCAAGAATTACCACGCTTTGCTTTGATTGATTGAATTGGGCTAGAATAGCCATGTTTTGATTGATGTCATTAGGCTAGAAATGCTATATTTTTAGAATTTCCATGATCAATTAAATTATGCTAGAATTGCTATGAATAGGCTAGAATGCCATGATAGAATTATCAAATCTAGATAGAATTACCATGATAGAATTATTAAATTAGGTAGAACTGCTATGGTTTTAGTTTATGGCTATGTTTAGAATTTTGATTGATTATTTATAATGAATAGTTGCCATGATTGAATAACTGTGATTGAATATATGCCATAATGTGATGGTAGACTCACATTTGATGGTATAGGACCATCACTTAGAATGAATGAATGAATAATGATACCATGAAGGGGCTTGATAAGCATTGACTAGACTCATATATGGTGGTAAGGAACTCACTATTTATCGAGTCTGAAATTGATTATATATATTGAGTATATGATTTACATTAATGTTATGAATGAATGGTATATTTTGAAGTATTTTGAAGTAAGTTTACTTTTACTTTATTGTTGAATAAGAAAGGGATATAATCTCATCCTCTATCCCCCATGTTTAAAAGGAAATATAATATTTTATCCTTACCTCTTTCTATGTATGAATATACAAATACCTTGATTGAAAATCACCTCATATGTCTAAGAAGACAAAATTGGAAATATGTGTGCATAAAATAAACAACTTAAGTGGACTATATAACAAAGTCTAGATATATTCTTCTTTGGTATACCCCAGTGGAGGCTAGATTTATGTCCGGGCGGGCCAAAGGCTCGTACCTAACTTTCCAAACCCATCTCTGAAGGGAGGAGGGTAGTTTAGGTCCCGAAGTGAGGGATCGAACGGTCGTCATCCATTTTTCCAGTAGAAAATTGGGTGGCGACTTCATTCTCCAGACATGCCCATGGCTTGTTTATGTTCCCTTAAGTCTTGAAAAAGGCTTTGACATAGTGTCGTGATCACAAACGTCTGGTGGGATGAAAGCCCTATTCACAATGGCGACTCCACTAGGGATATGAGAAGTTGATCTTGATTGGGATACGAAATTCTAAAGGCTTATTTTGTTATTTTGAGTCCTTGCATCACTACATCTTTGCACATAATGAGCACAAATTGCCTAAACTAGTCGTGTAGGTTTAGCATGAGAAGTCTTTGGCTCCATTTGAATCTCAGATGACTCATGTGCATGTCACCACCTTTGAGCATGTACCACTGATTTGACATAAAAGAGACTGACCCAAAAGGGCATCTCTTACTCGAAGAAGTCCAAACTGTTGGACCCTTAAGACTCAAGTGCTTGTAGAAGAACTTCAAAAACTTCTAATAAAATGAATACCCAAAACTCCTATTGAAATACATGTCCATGGATGTAATTCTATATGATTAGAATAACATGACTCAATCTCATGGAACCATGAACAAATGCCATATGTCAATTCAACCATTGAACAAACTGGAGGCATGTGCCACCTATTAAGGTTATCATGACATTTAGAGACATGTTATGATAATCATGAAGAATCAAACATCAACTTGTTTGTTATAATCAAGATAAGGGAACCTCTCATTTCTACTTCCCATGATGATGACTTGAGAATGAGGCCAAAGATCCTAGGAAAGAAACTTGACCTCACAAGTGCGGAGGGAATAAGGTTATAAGGTTGAAAATCTATCTGTGCACTTGAATGAGCATCATATCATGCATACATGCATTGCATGCACGACATTAGAACCTTTATTTTATAGCCATCATAGCTTGGGTTAGATGAGGTGGTCACTTGACAAGACAAGAAGAACCAGTTGTTGAAATGACTACACTCAATAACAATGTTGAGATGATACAAATATGGGTTGACATCATCGCAATCCAACAATAGCTAGCCTAACTTATGGAGTTCATGCAAAATAGGCCTAACTAAGCAAATTAGCCACCACCAGATGGGCATGGTAGTGATGAAGGTGAGACTAGCCAAGGCTAAGATAGGGGAAAGGCCCAATTGTCCAAAACGAACCCGAATTGGTCAAGTAGCTAGCCAAAGATATGAAGAAGGTACAATCTCTCTTTAAGAAGAAAGGCTAAAAGGGGTCAAAGACCTAGATGATATTCTGCTCATTGGAGGTAGTGACTTGCCACCAAAATTTTGCATGTTAGAATTGTCTAAGTTCATTGGAGAAGGCAATCCAAAGACACATTTGGGATAGTATGTTGCTATCATGGCCACCACTCCTTGGTCAAAGGAGTATATTTTGAATTGCTTTATGCTTTCCTTAGGATGATACAGTAGTGTGCTATCATGATCTTTCCCAAAGAGATCGAGAGGATTGGGAGGAGCTATTCAAGTAGTTCATGGATCCGTATCATCATAATACCTAATAGGGGGTAACCTTGAGGGATTTAGAGATGACTTGCTAAAAACCCAACGAGACTTTTTTCAGAATCCTTAGTCAGTTAGAGAGCCAAAGCTGCTAAGATGACCACAAGGCCTATGGAGATGGACCAGGTTTGAATAGTGATCAATGGGACCCATTGTTTCATTGGAGATAGGCTTATGGGCTTTCCTATTATACCTTTGAAGACTTGTATGATTCTGGTATTCAAATTGAAGATTTGAACGCTAAATAGAAGAAGAGCAATAACTACCAAGGGCAGTATGACTAAACCAATGGGTCAGATGACAAGGATATAAAAGTGCATGCTATGAATCAAGCAAGGAAATTTAGTTAATTGGGACAACCCTTATCCCAAGTATTTGAGGTGCTCCGTGCCTAATCTATGTTGTTCCTTTTAACACCGAAACCTTTACAAAACCCTCGCTTGACCAACCATAAGCATAATGAATATTGTCTTTTCCACTAATAAACTAGCCAGATCACTAACAAATGTCACTGCCTTAGCCACAAGATACAATACCTGATTAATAGAGGAAGAATTCTTGACCCAGAGAAAGAATAGTGATGCATTGAATTTAATTTGCTTTGAAATGCTTTAAGAATGTTATTTTGGTGTTTGTTTGAATTGAACCATGTGAGTTGTGAGTTCTTTTGATGATCAATGATAAAATTGTGATACTCATTGGAAATAGATCTTTGGTAATACATGAGATTGTGTTGTTTACATGCTTGACTCTTTTTGCTAGTTGAACTTCATTCTTGATTCTTCAATCTTTTGAGCACAATAGCCATGAATATGGAATCTTTTACTTAATGAAACTTTATGAGAATAGAGTTTTGTGTTGAGATTTCATAGAACTTTAGAATCTGTTTGATCACCACTTGAGGCAAAATCTAAGGTTGCATGACATTAGAAAAGTGATTTAGGTCTTCTTTGGATCGATTGAGCCTTTCAAGTCGTCCTATGCATACATCATTGTCCTTAGTGCACCCTCATTCAGCCTAATCAAGCCTTTTTCTTTGTGAAATCACAAAATTTATCCTAACACTGAAAATTTTATCTATATAATATCCTTCACTCATAGTAGATGTATATTCTAGAAAAGAGTATTGAGAGCCATGCTAAGGGATGAATGAAAGGAATTTGACAAGTTTTGTACAATTTTGAGCTTGAAGAAGAAAGAAAAGAAAAGAAAAAAAGAAAAAAAGGAAAAAAGGAAAAAAAGGAAAAAATAAAAGAAGAAAAGAAAAAAGAAAGGAAAAAAAAAGAAGTGGTAATCCCATAAAGCAAAGTTTAGGGGTGTATCCGTTCAAAATTGAAATCAAAGCAAAGGAGGTGGCTGACAAGTAAAAGATGAATATTAGTTTGAGTTGTTGCTCTCAATTAAAATCTAGAATGGTTGTACGACTATGGTTGAGATAACCTTATAATTTTCTTTATCATACCTTGACCCTATCCTATCATTACAAGCTTGATAAAGCTCTAATGATCATTGATGTTGTGATCAGCCTATATTAGCAGAGAGTGGTGTGAAAAGCAGGCTTGTGGTAGTCCTTTTTCATTAGAGATTGATCATGAGCTCTCATTTGCATAAAGCTATCCGAGTTTCAAAAAAAGAAGTATGATTGACTATACACACATAAGAAGAATCTTGAATGAAATGATTCTAGAATTAGAGTTAAAATTATGAACAATCACGATGTCAATGGATTCCTCTTGAGCTATAGAATTTGAGAAATCCTTGAGGAATTTAATTGTTAATCAAATTGAGGCACAACTCACATTTCGATTTATTTGGAGTTTAGGGGCATTTAATATATTGAAGAATATTGAGCCTAGAAGAAGAAAATCTGCTAGTAGTTCTCATATAATGGTGTCAAAGAAGGTAACCTTCCCACCAATAGTGAAGAAGCAAGATATATGGAAGAAGTTAGCCTTTTCATCCAGCACGTATTTCACAGAGAAAGAGGAATAATGCGCTTAAAACTAGATGAAGGAATTCCCTAAAACAAGACTAAACTCTTTATACAGGGGGCAAATAATTGCTCAATCATCTTAAGAAATGAAAAGAAGCAAGTGGCAAAGAATTACCCTAATCATCCAAAAATCATGCAAGAAAGATAGGAAGACAGAATTATCTTAGTGATCTTAAGGGAAGCAATACAGAAGGTATACAGGCATGGTGCCTATAATTGTTTGCTACTCATTTATCTTTTGTTCATCAGTCTTCTCTTCCAAACAATTTGCGAGTTGTTTGATGAATTTGAGGCCTCCTCTCTAACAACTTAGGCGTGGAGCTAGATGACCCTCAATAATTGTTTAGCCCAAGTAATATTCAGCATAAGAATATAGGCATAGAAGTATGCATACATGAAGCATAAATCTTTTTCTTGCAAGAAGCGTAAATCTAGAATGAAATATAGTTGAGAAATGGTTGAGTTTTATAGAATCACAATGTAGTATGAAATACTAGGTCAGCCGCAAACGAAAACGGCTCAACACCTACAATAATAGTAGCATCAGAACAATGTGTAAATCTCCTAGATCAGACTCCTTCGTAAAACACGATGTGCAAATCAAGCATCTGCATTAGGCCATTAGTTTTGCACAATGTGCAAAGTGCTTCGATTAGGCCCTTCAATTCAGCATGATGTGCAAAGCGCGCGGATTAGGCCACTCAATTCTACATGACATGCAAATCGCTTAGATCAGGCTCTTCCATTTAGCACGTTGTGTAAAGCGCCTTAATCAGGGCCTTCAATTCATCACCATGTGCAAAGCTCCTGGATTAGGCCACTCAGTTGAGAATGATATGCAAATTGCTTGGATCAGGCTTCTCAGTTTAGCACAATGTGCAAGTCGCTTGGATTAGACAGTTTAATCTCAAAGAGACCCAATGAAAGAAGCACGATTTGCAAGTTGCCTGTGTCAGGTAGCTTAGTCCCGATGAGACCCAATGGAAGTAGCACGATGTGCGAGCCACATGGACCAAGCTCCTCAGTTTAGTATGATGTGCAAGCCACCTAGATCAAGCTTCTTAGTTTAGCACGATGTGCAAATCACCTAGACTTCTCAGTCCAACATGATGTGTGAGCTACCAAGATCAGGCTTCTTAGTGATGTGCAAACCACCTAGATCAAGCTATTAAGTTCATCACGACGTACAAATCACTTGGATTAGACTCCTTTCTTTAGCATGGTGTGCAAATCTCCTAGATCAGCCTCCCAGGTCAGCATGATATAAAGATTGCTTGGATCAAGTAGCTCAGTCTTGATGAGACTTCTCTCAAGCAGCACGATGTGCACTCTCAAGCAGCACGATGTGCAAATGTAGTTCCATTTAATTGAGATTCAGTGATCGATTAAAGTAGCATGATATGCTAAACACCTAGATCAAGTTTTTTAAGTAGTATGATGTGCAAGATGCCTGAAATGAACAACATTATGTAGAGATGAGGATTACCATAATAAGGATTACCATAGTTGAAAACAGTCAAAGAGGACCATTATTGAATAAGATAGTTCAAGACTACAATTGGGGAGAAAGACTTCAAATTGTCAGAAATACAAGTACAGTCTAGAAGAGACTCAATTTGTAAGAATTGGAAATTGCCTGGAATAAGCCAAACTTTCTCAGAGGAGCTCACATGGTCTAGAAGTAACTTAATAATTTGTAAGAAGTACATATTGCTAGGAGTGGATAATGCAGTCTGTGAACTCACCTTGAAGAAGGCATCTACACTGAAGAAGGAACCTACCTCAAAGAAGGCATCTACCTTGAAAAAGGCGTCTACCTTGAAGAAGATGCCTCTTTTGAAGAAAGAAGCTTACTGCAAAGAAGGAAGTCGAAGTTTACCCTAAAGAAAGGATTTTGAAGAAGAAAAGTGAAGTTTACCTTAAAGAAAGAAGTTTGTTTTGAAGAAAGATATTTAGGTTTGATGTTTACCTTAGAGAAGAAAATTCATCCTGGAGAAAGAAGGTCACCTTGAAAAGGGGATCTGAAGAAGAAGAAGATCCATGGTCAATAGATAGTTAGGAGGGAAAATAGTTTAACAACTCACAAAGAAATTTGAGTAACCTTAGTTGATGGAATTTTTTGCTAACACACATGGAAAGAATTCCTCCAAAGACTAAAAAGCAGTTCCGTTTGAAAAGCACACCGAACATTGTAAAGTCTAAACCTGATTTGAAATTATCATTTAGAATTGTTTAACATGATTGCAAGAAATTGTAAGAATGGTCAAAGACCTCAGAAAGGAACCCCCAGTGAAGGGCATGAAACCTTATGAATACAATGATTGAAGAAATCAACAGAGGTTAAATTAGAAGTGATAAAAAAATGAAGAATCTAAAGAGATTAAGAAGAACAACATAATAGAATTTTCTCCAGTAGATGTATATAAGAGTAAACCCTAAGAAGTAAGTACACGTAAGAGTGCATAAAGCCCTTGGAATAGGCATAAGCCTTAAAAAATAGCTATACTAAAGAGTGTTAGAAACCGTAAGAAGTACATGCACTTAAGGGTGCTTGAAGCCTTTAGAATAGGCACAAGCTTTAAGGCGTATGTGTATTAAAGAGTGTTAGAAACCTTAATAAGCAGGTGTACTTAAGAGTTTTTGAAACCCGAAATAGTAGGTGTATTGAAAAGTGTTAGAAATTTTAAGAACTAAGTGCACAAAATAGTGTTAGAAATGCTAAGAAGTAAGCACATTGAAGAGTGTTAGAAACCCTAAGAAGTAGGTGCACTGAAGAGCATTAGAAACCTTAAGAAGTAGGTGCATTGAAAAGTACTAGAAACCCTAAGAAGTAGGCATACTAAGTTGTTGAAAACCCCAAAAAGTAGGTGCACTGATGAGTGTTTGAAACCCTAAGAAGTAGGTGTAGACACTGGATTTTTTGAGGCTCAATGATGAACTGAAGAAGAATGTTGAGTAATAGAAATGATCAAAATGCCTTGGAAGCCAAGAAAAGAAAGGTGAGAGGGGATCGACAAAAGGTCTTGAAAACTGACATGTGATTTCAAAAAATCACAAAAATTAATACAGAAGGAGTCTATTGATGAGTCACATACTGTTGCGAAGTTATGGATGTTTAGTTTTTGTAGATATTTATATATAACAAATTAGAGTTGAACTGGAAAAGTTATGTGTGATTGAATAGACAAAGGTTAGAAGGGACTACACTATAAAGTACGAAAATAGGAAGGATTGGAGGGGCAACAGCCATCTAGCTATTGACCAATAGCCACCTGACAATCAAATAGCTACTCGGTTGTTGATTGACAGTCGCCCAATAGGCTGTTGGTAGCTATTGGTCCCCTAATTTTAGATTTTTTTATTTCAAACCTTCCTTTTTTTGGATTTTGCTTCCTTTTTCAGTTTCAACCCTCAACTATATAAATCCCTATTGGTTCACTTTTCAAGACACATCGATTATTGAATATAATCATCTCTTCTCCCTCTTAAAGACATGCTAGAGAATTCGAGAAGTCTTTTCCAGTTTAAAGCTTTTTTGGGTGTTTTATATTGCTCTAAACGTAGAAAAGGGTACGTCTTAAGAGTAGATTTCTCTTCTCCCTCTTATTTTCTCTTTTATTTTCTTGCTTATAATAAAGCATGTTTAGGCCAGTTTATGCTTACAATAGGCATGCATAGGTTTTATTTCAATGCTTGAAGCATGTTTATAGTTTTATGAATTGTTTAACTCTTGTTTTTGTTTTGTGAGATGGATAAGTGTGTCGAAGTAAGTTCGCTATCCCTTCTTTATTAGAATCATGTATAGAAATTTCATTTGCAAATGCTTAGAATCATGCTTAAGAGTACATAACTAGAATCATGCTAGGAGAACTTATAATTGATTTGAAGCATGCTAGGAAATAACATAGAATATGTAAGCCTTACCATATTGCCCATCTGAATGCTTGGATGGGCTAGAATAGTGTTGTTTCATTTCGATTTTTTAACTTAGGCTAGAATATGCCATGATAACCATGTTTAGGCTAGAAATGCCATGAAATAATATGAATTATGCTAAAATAGCAGTTGCCATGGTAAAATTATCAAATCTTGGTCGAAGTGCCTTCATATTTAATTATGGCCTTATATTGAAGATGTCATGAAAAAAGCTTAATAAACATTGAATAGACTCATACATGGTGGTGGGGAATTTATCATCTATTGGGCTTCGAATTGATTATTGAATGTATGATTTATATGAATGCATGGAATATTTTAGTTAAAGTAGAATTGTTTTATTTTAATTGTTGAATAACAAGCGATGTAATCCTCTTTCCCTTCCCCCATGTTTGAAGGAAATGTAATTCATTATCCTTCTTCTTTCTATGTATGAATATACAACTACATACATTAATTGAATAATCACCTCGTATACTTAATAAAGATTAAAAATTGAAAAGTGTGCATAAAATCAACCAGTTAAGCGGACTATGTAATAGCATGACCTATTCTAATTTGGTATACCCTAGTGGAGGTTAGACTTTGATTCAGCGGGTCAAATGACTCGTACCTAAATTCTCGATTCCATCTCTGAAGGGACGAGGGAAGTCTAGGTCCCAAAGATGAAGGATTAGATTGTCCCCCATTCATTCCCAATTGAATAACTGGGTGGCGGCTCTATTTCTCTAGATGTGCCCATGGCTCATTTGTATTCCCTTAAGTCTCGAGAGAGGCTTTGACATAGTGTCGTGGTCATAAACACTCTGGCGGGATGAAAGCCCTGTTCATAGTGGCGACTTCACTGGGGATAAGAGATGTTGATTTCAGTGGGATACCAAATTCTAATATCTCATGTTGGTATAATTAGTCCTTACATCATTACACTTTTGCACACAATGAGCACGAATGGCCTAAACTAGCCATGTGGCAGTGGCATGAAAAGTTCTGGCTCCATTCGACCTCTAGATGAATTATGTTAGTGTCACTTCCTTTGAGCATGGACCATTGAATTGGCATAAAAAGAGACCTACCTAAGGGGGCATCTCTCGCTCGAAGGAGCCCAGACCATTAGACCCTAGAGACTTAAGCCCATGTAGACGACTTTGGAAATTTTTAATAGGATGAGTATCCAAAACCTACGTTGAAATGCATGTCTATGGATGTAAATTCCCACGATTAAAATAACATCAACTCAAACCTCATGAAACATTGAACGAATGCCACATTTCGAGTCACCTATAAGAACAAAATGGGAACATGTGCCATGAGTTAAGGTTATCATGACATTTAGAAAGCCATGTTATAATAATCACGGAGAATCCAACATCAACATGTTTGTTAGAAGTGGTTGAAAGAATCTCGCATTCCCACATCCCATGATGATTACTTGAAAATAAGGCCAAAAATCCTAGCAAAAGTGATTCAATCTCACATGTTTAGGAGAGATAAGGTTGGAAGGCTAAAGGTGTGTCTATGCCCTTGCATGAGCATGAATCATATCATGTATACATGCATGGATGCATGACATTAACACGTTTGTTTTGCGACCATCATAGCTTGGGTTAGATGAGGTGGTCTTTTGACAAGGCAAGAAAAACCAATTGATGAAATGGTT
Source organism: Boswellia sacra (assembly GCA_013180625.2). Lineage (NCBI taxonomy): Eukaryota > Viridiplantae > Streptophyta > Magnoliopsida > Sapindales > Burseraceae > Boswellia > Boswellia sacra. Next base: position 22,152 of record SNVD02010328.1, on the reverse strand, counting down.
GCACCCAACAACAGCAACAAGATGGTTCAAATGAGTGCTGACATCATCACACTCCAACAACAAATGGCCCAACTCATTGAAGCACTCCAAAACAAGCGCAATCGCATGAACCAGCTGCCACTCGAGGGTAATGGTGATATGATGGTGAGAATAGCGAAGACAAAGATACAGGAAAAAGCCCAATCATTCAAGAAGAGCTCGAATCAGTCAAGCAGTTGGCCAATGACATGGAGAAAGTCTAATCCTTCTTGAAGAAGAAGGATTTGAAAGGGGTCAAAGGCCTAGATGATATCCTACTCATTAGAGATAATGATTTGCCGCCAAAGTTTTGCCTATCAGACTTGCCCAAGTTCAGTAGAGAGGGCAACCCGACTTGAGATAGTGTAAAGCTATCATGGCCTCCACTCCCTTGTCAAAGGAGTACATCTTAAAGTACTTCATGCTATCCATAGAATATGATGTTGTAGTATGGTACCATGACCCAAGAGAGTCTGAAAAGATTGGGAGAAATTTTTCAAACAATTTGTAGAGCAGTACCACCATATTTTGATGCAATAGTGATAGGCTGGCAGGCTTGTCCATCCAAACTTTTGAACACCTATATGATTTCGGCCTTCAAATAGAAGATTTAAAGTCCGTGCAGAAAAGAAGTAGCAATAGTTATCCTAGAAGAAGTCAAGGGCAATATTATCAAGCTAGTGGATTTAGCACGAAGCATTTTGAGGTGAAGACAGTCATCAAATGAAGGAAGTTCAGTCATTTGGGACAACCATTATCTAAGATCTTTGCAAGATTAAGAGTAAAAGGGATCTTGCAACCATTGCCACTGAGAGAGCTTCCAAATCCATTACGAAGGAATTAGAGCATCACAAGAAGTGTGAATTCTACTAAGTGATCAGGCATAAGACTGATGATTATACTCATCTTTGTCATGAGATCCAAGATTTGATCGACAAGGGCCAGATTCTCGATCTAGAGATGCATGAGCCCAATATGAGAAGCAATCTACTACCTAACTACAATCGGGTCCCGTCTCTAACGACCAACATGATTGGGTCGGACTTGACTGAGGAGCAAGTCATGAACTCCTGTGAATGGGAGTTTCATCCCACCAGAGCATTTGTGACCATGACACTGTGTCAAAGCCTCTTTCAAGACTTAAGAAAACACAAACGAGCCATGTGCACATCTAGAGAGAAGAGTTGCCACCCAATTATTCAATTGGGAATGAATGGGGGCAATCCGATCCTTCTCTTTGGGATCTAAACTACCCTCATCCCTTCAGAGATAGGTTCGAGAAGTTAGGTAGGGGCCTTTTGACTTGTCTAGATATAAATTCGGCCTCCACTTGGAAAATACCAACTGGGAATAACTCATGTTATTATTTAGTCTACTTAAGTAGTTTATTTTATGCATACATTCTCATTTTTATCTTCATTAAACATAGCAGGTGATTATTCAACAAAACAGTAGTATATTCATACAAGGAAAGAAGGAGGAGAATAGATTACATTTCCATCATACATTGGGGAAGGGGAGAGGATTAAAACAATTAGTATTCAACAATAAAAATATACCAAACATTCATATACATTCGAAACTCAATAGATGATGAATTCCTCACCAACACATGTGACTCTAGTCAACATCTATTACGCTTCTTACATGTCCATTCAAACAAGGTTTAATAAGGCATTTATTCTTAGTGATGGTCCTCACCATCAATGTGAGTCCACCATCACTTCATGGCATGATACAAATACATCTCTTAATATTCAAACATTCATACATTCATAAATTATGCAAAGCGATAATCTAATATCATGGCATTCTAGCCTAAATTTTGATAAATTCTATCATGGAAATTCTACCTATTGCTTATTCTAGCATAATTCACATCAAGTATCGTGGCATTTTCTAGTCTTACATAGCACTCATGGCATATTCTAGCCTAATCATGGCATTTCTAACCTAATTCAAACAATTGAAATCAATAATAGCTATTATAGCTTAAACAAGACATTTAAGGTAAAACAATAATTTTGACCTATTCTATGCTATTTTCTAGTATTCATCAAAGCAAGTAAATTTTTCAAGCATGATTTTAATCATATGCTCTTAAGCATGATTCTAAACATGGTTTCTTAGTCATGATTCTAAGCATTCACAAAGAAAGTAAATTCCTAATTCTAAAAAACGAAGGATTGCAGACTTACCTCAATACGCTTAACCATCCTGCAAAACAAATTGGGGTATCAAAATTCATAATAATCCTGGAGATGCTCCTGAGCATAAAATTAAACCCTAAACATGTTTTTCTCTAAACAAGCAAAATAAAAGAGAAAATGCGAGGTAGGAGAGAATTATGCTCTGAAGACATACTCTTTCTGGGTTTAGAGTAATAAAACGCCTAAAAAAATATTTATACTGGAAAAGACTTCTCGAATTATTGAGCGTGTCTTCAATAAGGAGAAATATGACTATATTCAATAATCGGTGTGTCTTGCAAAGTGAAAAGAGAGGGTTTTATATAGGAGAGGGGTGAAGATGAAAAAGAAAGAAACAAAACCAAAAAGGAAGGTTCTTAATGTAATTTCCATAAGTACACCAAGAAGGGCTGACCGGCCATCTTCAAATGGTCGGGTGGCTATCCTTGACAGTCGGATGACTAGCAGATGGTCAGGAGACTGTCCTGGATAGCCGAGCAACTGTTTGATGGTCGGTCATTCAATATCTCTTCGACCCCCTCCTTTTTTGTCATCCTTCGATGCAGTCCCTTTAGACTTTTGTTCCTTCAATTACACATAACTTCTTGGATTCAACTTTGATTTGTAATCCATAAGTTTCTACAAAAACTAGGCATCTATAGCTTTGCAACGGTATATGGCTCATCATCACATTCCTCCTTGATTAATTTCTGTGATTTTTCAAAATCACATGTCAGTTTTCGAGAGTCTTTGCCAACTCCTTCTCATCCTTCTCTTCTTGACTGTCAAGTACATTTTGATCATTCTTTTTGCTCGACATTCATCTTCATTTCATCATTGAGCCTAAAAAATTTAGTTTCTACAGCTTACCCCCTACTTTGGAGAGGTTTGTGAAGTACAAAAGTCGGCAAAGTGTTCTTACTTTGTCTTTCTTCTATCAGACTTTCTCATCATCTTCTTTTTGCTCTCCTTCTGCTCTTACAAAAAGTGTGTTCATTTAAGGACTAATGTGTCCATTTAAGGGCAGATGTGCCCATCTAAGGGTGAAGGTACCCATCTAAGGGCGGATGTCCTCATTGAAGGCTGAATATATCCATCTAAGCGCAAATGTACTCATTGAAGGGCGACCGTGCCCGTCTAAGGCCGGATGTGCCCATTCAAGGGCCAAAAAGCATCCTTATGATGCTATGATAAAACACTATTCGGTGCACATCCTTATGATGCTATGGTAAAACACTTTTGGTGCACCTACTTTCTAGGGTTTAAAACACTCTTAAGTGCACCTATATCTTAAGGTTTTGTAACACTCTTCAATGCACCTATTCTAAGGGCTTAAAACACTCTTAAGTGCTCCTACTTCCTACCACTCTTTAGTGCACCTCTTAGGGCTTGTGCCTATTCTAAAGGCTTAAAAACACTCATAAGTGCACCTACTTCTTAGGGTTTCCTTCTAATGCATGCCTATTGGAAAAACTTATATCATGCAATATTTTACGGTCTTTAGACCTTCTAATTCTTCGTGCCTTTGCCTAAGTATTCTTCATTCTTCTTTGATCTCTTCAAATTTTTCATTTGTTGGATTTCATGCCCCTCTTCTAAGTGTTCGCATGCTTCTTTCAATATTTGTCTTTATTGGGTTTCATGCCCTTCTTTTAAGTATTTTTGCTACTATTCTCGATTTCTTCTAAGCCACTAGGGAAATTTCTTAAGTTCTTCATTCTTGTATTCAAGTTGTTCATCATTTGATTCACTGGGGACCTTTTCCTTGTCTTTGCAAATTCCTACAAGATTTAAACATGTCACAATGTTGGAAAATCAATTAAAATTTTTTTTACCTTATCTAGTGTGTTCTTCAACAAATTGCTTTCTAGTATCTAGAGGAAGAATTCCATGTGATTCCGATCGAAGATTCTATCGACTGATGTAACTCTTCTTTCCTTATAAGTTGCTAACTATTACCGTGGTTGAGTGCTTGTTATCGGTTCTGTTCAAAAATTCTTTAAGGGTCTTAGGATCAATGAAGAATCCTTCTTTTTCTTACTTTTCTCTTTTTCTTCTTTTTCTCTTTTTCTTTCTTTCTTCCTTCTCTTTTTTCTTTTTATCTCTCTCTTTGACCTTTTACTTTTTACCCTTTGAACTATCTAACTATGAATCTTCTTCTTTCTTCAACTCCTTCAAGATGAACATCAAATTTCTTATTCAAAATTCCTTTTGTAGGGTAGACTTCAAATTCTTTCTTCATGGTGAAACAAAAGAGATGCCTTTTCAAGGTGGATGTCGTCTTCATGGTAGTTGCCTTCATCGAGGGAGATTCCTTCTTCAAGATGGATATCTTCTTCGAGGAAGATGCCTTCTTTAAGATGGATGCCTTCTTGAAGGGAGATTCCTTCTTCGAGATGAATGTCTTCTTCGAGGGAGATTCCTTCTTCAAGGTGGATAACTTTTTTGAGGATGATGCTTCCTTTGAGGTGGATTCTTTCTTCAATGTGGATGCCTTCTTCGAAGGAGATTCTTTCTTCAAAGTGAACATCTTTCTCCGAGGGAAATTCCTTCTTCAAGGGAGATGCCTCATTTAAGAGAAACATCTTTTTTCAAGAGAGATTCTTTCTTCAAGATGGATATCTTCTTCAAGGATGATGCCTTCTTACAAACTATTGTGTTTCATCTAGACCATGTGAGGTTCTTTGAGGAAGTTTGACTTGTTTTAGGTAATTTGCAAATCTTACAAACTGAGTGTCTTCTGTACTATACTCGCACTTCTTACGTGGTTGGCCATCTCAAATCTTTTTTCTCAAATGTCACTTTTTTTTATTAATCTTTAACTATAGCAATCCTTATTATTATGGTAACCTCATCTATAAGGTTTTTCTTCTTCTGAAATGTTGTACTGCTTAAAAACTTCATCCAGGTGTTTAGCATATCATGTTGCTTCAAGCGATCATTATATCTCATCGAGACTAAGCTACTTGTCCAAGTAACTTGTACATTGTGCTGCTTCTATTCCCATTTCTTTTGCGATTGCACCCAGTATTTCATACTGCATTATGATTCTACAAAACTTAGTCACTTTTAGGCTGTATACCATTTTGGTAAGTCTTCTAACTATGCATTTTTCATGTTGCTTGTCATTCTTTAGTTAATTGTTCGTCATAAAATGTAATACTATGCAATACAATATGGGTACCACGAGTCTTTCGTATACAGGATGCTTCTCATGGTTATGTTATAAATGTCTCATAAGTACTAGGTAAAGCACTACTTTATGTATGCATGTGACACATCCGAAAAAGGATTGTCTCCCAAGTATAGGAGTGTCGAAGTAATAAAACCCGGTGAGACCGGGGTCGATCCACGAGGAAGGGAATTTAAGCGTTACAAATTATAAGCTAAATAAATGTAATATGGATGATTCAAAGAGGTGACATGATAATATCAACAAGTATGTAAGATGGTAGGTGGTATTACCGACCATTCAAATATAAAACAAAAAGCAAGAGGAGGTAAAACCATCCATGGAAATAGGTGGTATAACCAACCATAGTAAATTAAAGAACAATTTCATAAGGTGGTAGAACCTACCATAGTAAATAAAATAAAAAGTTCATAAACAATAGAATAATTAAAATACAAGAGGAATTAACACAATAACAATGAAGGCTAAGGTTAGGGGATCCGCCCTTGATATTTCAAATAAGGATAATTAACCCATTTTAGTTATATGAATTATATTTGTTTCATTACCAATATTTATACCACTTCTTGTAAATGGGTTCAAGCATCCAATGTGCCAATCACCATATGTCTACAACAAATCAAGGTTCCTAACTAGATTCGTGTCGGTAAGGAAGAACCATACATCATCTAGAAAGGATCCAAGCATTTGATGTGCCAAGGATTGTCGACAATGGATCAAGACCTCCACTTTACGAGTGGTGTCAAGATTGATTAAGAAATTAAATATAAATCATATTGAATAAACATTATAAGATTAAGATTATTAAGCACATATTAAGGGTTAGAGAATCCTTATTCTCATATCAAGGGTTTCACCCTTTCACCTTAGCAAAAGAGAAATTAGAAGAACATTATAATAGAAAGAAAATAAAATGCAAGAAAAAGGAAATTCATTAATAACATAAACACACAAAACACAATACAAGATCCTAGCCAAAGCCAAAATGTTCCAGCCAAGGCCAAGATGCCCTAATGGGTCACAAGGCACCTCTATTTATAGATACATCCAGGGGCAAACTTGTCAAATTACAAGGGCATAATTGTCAAATATTAGTTGTAAATATCTTTGACAATTGGGATCATTAGGCACCGACTTTGACCATCAATTTTGACATCGAAATGTTGTGAATTTTAATCACATGTCTTCATGAAAGTTGTAGATATTTCTCTCAGCTTTCTAGAACATATTGATTTGCACAATTTGGATACGTATTTTGAGAGATACGGTCCAAATACTGAGGCCTGGTCAGACTGGGCCGAGACTGTAGATGGGTTCACTTCAAGCCCAATTTTGGTCCACTAAGAGCCCGAATTTGATGATGCTTGTGAAATGCAATCTTGTAGACAATTGAATCAGCTTTCCAAAACATTAAGAATTGCACCATTCTGATCTATAAATAGAGAGTTATGCCCATTTTACCGAACCTGTAACAAAACCAAAATTAAGAGAAATTAATTCCAAAGATGCAAATGCTACAAATATGCTTAAGTTGAGGAATTTAATGACACTATTAATGCAATATGATGAACTAAACTCTTATTAAACATGCATATTTAAGTGTTCATCACACCCCCCAACTAGCTTATTGCTAGTCCCTAGCAATTAAAGCGTTATTATTTAGAAGTGATTTATAGAATTTTACATCCAAGGTGGTCATTATTGCACTCTCCTTGATTTTATCCAAATAAACAAACTCTCAACTGATTTTGATTTTTTTTTTTTTTAATGACTCATGTACCCTTCAGTTAAGATATCCACAAACCTTCTTTTGTGCTCAGTTGACACATGACTATGGGGCTTATTAGAAATAAGCCATATCGGTTCTAGTATTTGTGAAGGCTAACAACCTTAGGTAGGGGATATTCATTCATTTTATACATTTTGTTCTTTTTTTTTCTCTTCTTTTTTTTTTTTTGAAAGAATGCATCTTTAACCCATGTAGCGAGCCTTAGGCTAATGACTCCCAGACCAGTTGGCCTTAGGGCATTAGGTGTTAAGACACCCCTACGAGCTTAACGACTCGGGTTGCCGATGCTTTATTTTTGCTTAGAAACTTGTGGATAGTGCAATGTTCAATCCCATTAAGCTTTCTCCTTAATCCATGTAGCGAGCTTTGGGCCAATAGCTCCCAAACCAGTTGGTCTTAGGGTATTAGGTGTTGAGGCACCCCTCGGGCTTAATTGCTCGAATTAAGGAGGCTACAAGACCAAACTTATCCACCATTACTTTCTCTCTTCTCTCTTTTTTTTTTTTCTTTTTTTTTTTTTTTTTTTTTTTAACTTTCCCCTTCCTTTTGTTGTTTCCTAAACAAAACAAAAGAACTCAAATATTGCAATATTTCATTTCGCCACCCACAATCATACATCAAGGTATGTGTGTGTGTGAAGAAAGATTCATAGATACTTGCTTAATGAGCACATAAGCACACAATTTATTAAATGATAAGGTTGTGAGAGTTCATAGATTTGAATGATTCAAAGTGAAATGAATAAGACCTCCTTGTTATAAAATTCAAAAATCAAAACTAAATAATATCAAGTTAGTTAAAATAAGTCTTCAAAAATGCAAAAAAAAAATTACAAATTGGTTAGAGTGTGTTTCAACAGTTCAAACTGACCCTCTTTACTCTGCCATTCCTGACCCAGAATGCGTCTCAAGAGGATTTGAACTCCTTACACCGCACTCTGAATCTAATTACTAACTCGCTTCTTTTTTTTTTTTTTTTTTTGCAAGAAAAAATAAAATTTCAAGACACACTTATGTCTACTATCCTTCCCCCCCAACCAAATGAAACAGTGTCCTCAATGTTTAAATGTAGAGAGATAAAGTATAGGAGACATTACCTGAAGCTTCTGTTATTCAAGAGAGATGACCTGAAAGACTCATAAAATAACATGCTAAAAGTAAAATAAAATAAAGGACAAGAAGAAAAAAAATTACAATCGGAGATTCAAATCCAATTTGCAACTTTTTTTTTTTGCCCTCCCTGCCCAATAATTTGAGTACTAGCTGGGTCAGGTTTCATACTCCAACTTCTGTAATTTGTGTCAAGTACTTCACCAGCATAAGTTCAGAAACAAGGATCTGTCTCGGCCCATGTGGATAACAAATTTTGTTCCACAGCTGCATGCAACATAAACTTATCAAGGATCAAGAACTTTTTAAACGATATCCAACACACCTATTTGTTTTTTGATGGGAGTTCAGTTGGGCGGCCAGAGGCAATTTGAAAAATTTTCTTCACGAGTTGCCAAAGCCCCCTGTTAAAGCAATACCGTCATCTGATTGGGGGGGGGGGGATGAGCATATGTGCCCATGCGCTTCATGCATAGAGGAGACCTTTAACTCCTTCCCAACGTTTTCCAACAATGCTTTCTACAGCCAAAGATTTAGGAATAACTCCTAACACTTGACTACCTCCTACATGTGCAGCTGTTGATACGCAACCCATTAACCCGAGGCTACCTCCCCATAAACCACATGAATCTTTCTTTCAGCCAGTAGTCTACCAAGGTAATTTGCTACTTCTATAAACTCCTCACTTTTACCTGGTCGAGATCCACAGAATACACATATCCTTTGGATTCGACGTTTTGAAGTTCCATCCATGTCTATGCAACTCTCTAACTATGTTTGAGAAGAGAAGAAGATATGTGGTTATTATGGGTGCAAAAAGGTCCTGCATAAGTGATATCTCTATCTAGTAGCTCCGGACTGTTTGTTGAAAAATTTGACAATAATGCATAAAAATTCAAAAGATGATGAAATAAGACACCATAAGTCAAACGAAAGATACAAATTCAAACATGACAGCTATGAGGTATTAAAATTCAAAAATGATGGCACGCATGCATATTTATAGGTAGTTGTGACTGTGGCTCACATCTTCCTCTGGTTTTACGTCCAGAAACGGCTTAAACACCTTCTATGAGTTGGGGATATGCTTCCCATCCAGTTTTCCTATAAACTGGCAAACAGGGTCGTTTTGAGTCAGATTCCCCAGACTATAGCGTTCCTGCTCATCTCGGAATTGTGTCCATAAATTAAAAATTTCACGCTGCACAAGTCCACAAGAATGCGTCTCAAGAGTCGTTCGGATATCATCCAAAGACTCCTTACTCAGTCCATTCTTGATGAACTATAGTTTAGCCTCTCGATTGTTAGACAAATATCCCAAGGAGCGGCAACGCTGGTTACAAGTCCATCTTGCACATCTAGTACAAACTTGTAACCTTTTTGCTCTTCGCTTTTTGGCGTAAGAGCTTTTTCCCATACCTGGCATGTGAGACACCAGATTATCTGAAAATTCATAGGAAAATCGAACCTTGGCTTCAATTAACCATCTTAAATCAGCAGGAATACCCTTACGCATCAACAACCTTAGTCTTTCTGCACGAGCTTTATAAATTTTAAGCAAATCATTTTGAGGAAGAGAGGGAAAATTTTTGTGCAATTTTGAGAGAATGGTATCCATGTGAAGAAAATAAGAGAGAAGAAAATGGATGCAAGGTGAGCAACAGTTTTTAGGGAACTGAAAAACCGACTTTAAATGTCACGGAGTACCGTATCCGCCACTTGACCGGGAAAAATCAATCCTTAAAAAGGATCGATTAAAGCAATGGACTCTTCGTTTTGGGCAAAATTTTCAAAGAATGGTTTTAACCGTTGTCCATTAACTTTAAACACATTACCATTCTTTGGGTTCTCAATTTCAACTGCTCCATGAGGGAAAACATTTTTAACAATGAAAGGCCCAGTCCAACGAGACCGAAGTTTACCAGGAAACAAATGTAATCTTGAATCATACAAAAGAACTTTTTGTGAAGGTCAAAAGATTTTCTAACAATGGATTTGTCATGAAAAACCATCATTTTTTCTTTGTATATTTTAGAATTTTCATAAGCCTCATTCCTGATTTCTTTAAGTTCACTCAGTTGGAGTTTACGTAACTTGCAAGCATCATTCAAATTTGTGTTGAATTTTTTAATGGCCCAATAAGCTTTATGCTCAATTTCCACAGGTAAGTGACAAGGTTTTCCATAAACTAGTCTATAAGGAGACATTCCCAATGATGTTTTAAAAGCAGTTTGGTAAGCCCAAAGTGCATCACTAAGTCTTAAAGACCAATCTTTATGATTTGGGTTAACCTTTTTTTCTAGGATCTGTTTTATCTCCCTATTAGCTAATTCAACTTGTCCACTTGTTTGTGGGTGATAAGGTATAGAAATTTTATGGGTTATTCCATATTTCTTCATTAAAGTTTCAAATGGTTTTGTTACAAAAATGTGTACCCCCATCACTAATAATGGCTCGAGGAATTCCAAATCTACTCAAGATATTCTCTTTCAAGAATTTGACAACTATTTTGTGATCATTGTTTCGACATGGAATTGCCTCGACCCATTTTGAAACATAGTCTACTGCAACAATGATGTACACAAAACCAAATGACGGTGGAAAGGGTCCCATAAAATCAATACCCCAACAGTCAAAGATTTCAACAACAAGAATGGGATTTAAAGGCATCATGTTTCTTTTTGAAATGGATCCCAATTTTGACAATTTTCACACGTTTTGCAAAATGCATGTGCATCTTTAAATAAGGTGGGCCAATAAAATCCACATTGTAAGATCTTAGCAGCTGTTTTTCTAGATGAAAAATGTCCCCCACATGCTTCAGAATGACAAAAGCTAATGACACTACTTACCTCATTGTCAGGTATGCATCTTCTCATTATTTGGTCTGGACAATATTTGAACATATATGGGTCATCCCAGTAAAAATTTTTCACCTCGGTTAAAAATTTTCTTTTGTCTTGAGCATTCCAATGAGATGGCATTTTCCCTGTCGCAAGAAAATTTACAATGTTAGCAAACCAAGGTACAGTAGCAAACAGAAATAAAAATTCATCAGGAAAAGAATCATTGATAGGTGAAGTTTCATTACTGTCTCTGTCGGTTGTCTTGAAAGATGATCAGCAACGACAGTTTTCGGCCTCCTTTCCCCCCCCCCCCCTTTTTTTAATTTCCTTTAATTGTGATGTTGAATTCTTGGAGCAATAGATCCACCTATCAATCTAGGGTTTGCAATCCTGTTTTAAGTTCCCCCCCACCCCCCCATTAAATATCTCGTCTCGCATAGACTGCACGTCCCGTGTAAACAATTGTTGGAGAGCCATTAATAAGATCGAATTTGTCCAATGCAACTCCTGCACGTAGTTCTTTCCTCAGTTGTTGTGTTAATTCATTTTGTGCATCATTTTAAAGTCCCTACTGCATCAGTTTATTACATAAGGCTTACCTTCTTTCCTTTGTCCTAAGACAGCACCAACGGCATAGTCACTTGCATCACACATCAATTCAAAAGGCAAGGACCAATCAGGAGATTACATAATTGGGGCAGTTGTTAAAAGTCCAATTAATTTATCAAAGGCATTTTGACATTCTTGAGTCCATTCAAAAGAAGTGTCTTTTATTAAAAGGTTACAAAGAGGTTTAGATATAGCACTGAAATTTCTTATGAACCTCCTATAAAATCCAGCATGCCCTAAGAATGCACGAACCTCTTTAACTGTTTTTGGTGGAGGCAAATGGGAAATTAATTCCACTTTTGCTTTATCCACTTACAAGTTCCTTTAGAAGACACCACAGCCTAAAAACAATTCCTGAAGTGACCATATAATGACATTTTTTCCCAATTCAAAATAAGACCTTTTTCTACACACCTTCGTAGGACTTTTTCTAAGTTTTCAAGACAATTATCAAAAGAGTTTCCAAAGACCGTTAAATCATCCATGAAAACTTCTAAACAATGCTCGACCATGTCACTAAAAATGCTTAGCATGCATCTTTGAAAAGTAGCTAGAGTATTACAAAGTCCAAAAGGCATTCTCCTAATGCAAAAGTGCCGAAGGGGCACGTGAATATGGTCTTTTCTTGGTCTTCGAGTGCAATGGGAATTTGATAATAGCCGGAGTATCCATCAAGAAAGCAGTAGTAGGGGTGCCCTACTACTCTTTCAAGAATTTGGTTAAGGAAAGGTAAGGGAAAATGGTCTTTTCTAGTGACAACATTTAATTTTCTATAATCAATGCACATCCTCCAACTAGATGAACACGAGTTTTGGCATGATTCACACCTTTTCATTTTAACTACTGTAATGCCAGATTTCTTAAGTACTACTTGTGTAGGGCTTACCCACTTACTATCAGAAATAGGATAGATAATTCCCACATCAAGTAGTTTGAGAACTTCAGCCCTAATGACCTCTTTCATGTGGGATTTAATCTCTTTTGAGGTTGTTGAGATGTTTTGGCATTTTCCTCTAAATGTATTCTATGTGTGCAAATTAAAGGGTTAATGCCTTTTATATCTTTTAAAGTCCACCCAATTGCATTTTTATGCCTTTTAAGCACTTCTATTAACTTACCTTGTTGCTCGCATGTGAGGGATGAAGAAATTACCACCGGATATGTCTGATTCTCCCCAAGATATGCATATTTCAGTCCTTCAGGGAAGGGCTTCAATTCTAGCTTGGGAGCTTCATCTTCCTTGCTTTCATTCATCTGCCCCAATTCTTCAAATCTTGATTTTGAGCCTTTTTCCAACACCTGTGCACAATCCAGTAAAGAACACATAATTAGAAAGATCATATTCTAGTTCCATACTTGATTCTAACGAATTTACTAAACAAGTTTCCAAAGGGTCAGAAGAACTCCCTTTTTGGATGTGATCTTCCACAATAGATTCGATCATATTAGCCTCCTCAATTTCATCTTCTTCTTCATGTGGTTGTTTGCACATATTGAAAACATTTAGTTCCAATGTCATGTTCCCAAAAGATAGCTTCATGACTCCATTCCTGCAATTAATCAAAGCATTAGAGGTAGCTAGAAATGGACGCCCTAAAATGACAGGAATTGAATTACATACTTCCACTGGTTGTGTGTCCAAGACAATAAAATCCACTGGGTAAATGAATTTATCGACTTGAACTAACACATCTTCTACTACTCCTCTTGGTACTTTAATTGATCTATCAGCAAGCAAAAGAGTCACAGAAGTCGGTTTTAACTCACCTAGATTGAGTTTCTGAAAAACCGAATATGGAAGCAAATTCACACTAGCACCAAGATCAAGTAAAGCTTGTTCAATTTTATGCTCTCCAATAACACATGAAATTGTAGGACAACCTGGATCCTTATATTTCACTGTATTATTATTTTGAAGAATAGCACTTACTTGCTCGGCTAGAAAGGCCTTCTTTTTCACATTTAGTTTTCTTTTTACAGTGCACAAGTCCTTCAAAAATTTTGCATAAGAAGGTACCTGTTTGATCACATCAAGCAAGGGAATGTTGACCTTTACCTGTTTGAAAATTTCAAAGATTTCAGAATTGTGAGTTTGCTTCTTTTGTGTGGCTAATGCTGAGGAAATGGAGGCACAGATGAGGATATGGTTTCCTCTTCGCTAGGTGTTGGTTTAGCAGCCTCTTCCTGCCCTTTAGAGATCGATTCTTCTTCTTTCTCACAAGGGTCAGGAATGTGTTTTTCAACAATCTTACCATTGCGAAGGGTCATGACTGACTTGGCTTGGTCAAAGTAATGGTTACTTGAACTTCCTGCATTTGAGTTAGATTGATCTTTGGGGTTTTGCAATGTTTGAGAAGGAAATTTTCCCTTCTCTTGGATGCTAAATGTCGATGCAAATTTTGCAAGAGTTTCTGAAAAATTTGCTAATGTTTTAGCAGTTTGACTATTGAAAGTCTCTTGCTTTGTAATGAATGAATGCAATGTCTCTTCAAAGTCATTCCTAGGAGGAGGAGCATATGCATGATCATGAGAATTTTGAAAATTTTGTCGTGCTTGAAAAGGGACTTGTGAAGATTGTGCATGATTGTCATTTTTCCAGCTAAAATTTGGATGATTTCTCCAACCAGGATTGTAGGTTTGTGAATATGGATTGTGATTTTGGCCTTTTAAAAGTGTTCAAGGCATTGGCTTCTTCATGGAGACAATCCCTAAAGGCAGGCAAAGTTGGGCAATCATCAGTAGAATGGTCATTGTCATCACACAATGTTACAAGACATTTTCTTGAATAGATTTCAATTGACCACTCTTTTTCATCTTAAAGCCTCGACTTTTTAGCTAGCGATGCAATTTGGCTTGAAGGTCATGGTCTTCCCTAAGGTTGTAAATACCTCTATTGGATGTCGAGGTTTGGCCTTGCTTGGTACCTCATAGGTGCCAAGCAGTGTCCCAATTTTGTGCTTTGTCTGCCAAGGAATCTAGGAAGTCAAGTGCTTCCTCAGGGTCCATTTTATTAAATTAAATAATATCTCCATTACACACAAAACCATGGTGAGGACAGGTATTAAGTAGTTCCTTATACCTATCCTAATATTGGTAAAGGGTTTCCCCTTATTTTTGAGAGAAATTGGAAATTTGTCTTTTAAGAGAGTTTGTTCTATGGGTAGGAAAAATTTTTTTCAAAATTTGTTGTTTCATCTCATCCCATGAACTGATGAAATTCGACCTCAAATTTTGTAGCCATGTTCTAGCTTTATCTTTTAAAGAAAAAGGAAAAAGCTTTATCTAAATGTGTTTAGCTAACAATTGGGTCATGTAAGTAGCTGCATAACCTCTTCAAAAGAGTTTCAAGTGCGAATATTGGTTCTCCATGTCAAGGCTATGAAAAGTGGGTAGAAGTCGAACAAAACTTGGTTTGAAATTGAAATGGATTGAATCTGGAGGAGAAACTACACAAGATGGTGCACTAGTCCTTACCGAATTCATGTAGTCTCTGAGGGTTCTTCGTTGGTTTTGATCATTTTGTTGCGAACGGTTGTCCCCTTCATCCGTGAATATTTCCTCATGATTGTCGGCCATGTTTTTTAAGGAAGATGATGTTTTTCTAACAAGTCTCCCACTGATGTTCGTGAACCAAATTTTCATGCAGAAAGAGAGAAAAAGGAGAGAAAAAGTATGACCACACAAAAATGAAAAAAATTTAGATCTAAGATGATAGAAAGAGAATACTTACAATTTTTGCAACCCAATTTTACCTCCCCGGCAACGGCCGCCAAAAACTTGATACATCCGAAAAAGGATTGTCTCCCAAGTATAGGAGTGTCGAGTAATAAACACCCGTGAGACCGGGGTCGATCCACGAGGAGGGCAATTTAAGCAAGCGTTACAAATTATAAGCCTAAATAAATGTAATATGTATGATTCAAAGAGGTACATGATAATATCAACAAGTATGTCGAATGGTAGGTGGTATTGCCGACCATTCAAATATAAAACAAAAAGCAAGAGAAGGTAAAACCATCTATGGAAATAGGTGGTATAACCAACCATAGTAAATTAAAGAACAATTTCATAAGGTGGTAGAACCTACCATAGTAAATAAAATAAAAAGTTCATAAACAATAGAATAATAAAAATACAAGAGGAATTAACACAATAACAATGAAGGCTAAGGTTAGGGGATCCGCCCTTGATATTTCAAATAAGGATACTTAACCTATTTTCGTTATATGGAATTATATTTGTTTCCATTACCAATATTTATACCACTACTTGTAAATGGGTTCAAGGCATCCAATGTGCCAATCACTAATGTCTACAACAAATAAGGTTCCTAACTAGATTCGTGTCGGTAAGGAGAAACCATCATCATCTAGAAAGGATCCAAGCATTTGATGTGCCAAGGATTGTCGACAATGGATCAAGACCTCCACTTTACGAGTGGTGTCAAGATTGATTAAGACATTAAATATAAATCATATTGAATAAACATTATAAGATTAAGATTATTAAGCACATATTAAGGGTTAGAGAATCCTTATTCTCATATCAAGGGTTTCACCCTTTAACCTTAGCAAAAGAGAAATTAGAAGAACATTATAATAGAAATAAAATAAAATGCAAGAAAAAGGAAATTCATTAATAACATAAACACACAAAACACAATACAAGATCCTAGCCAAAGCCAAAATGTTCCAGCCAAGTCCAAGATGTCCTAATGGGTCACAAGCACCTCTATTATAGATACCATCCAAGTGCAAACTTGTCAAATTACAAGCATAATTGTCAAATATTAGTTGTTAAATTCTTTGACAATTGGGATCATTAGCAACCGACTTGACCATCAATTGCTGACATTGAAAAGTTTATTTGAATTTTTTATCACATGTCCTTCATGAAAGATTGGTAGTCTTTTCTCTCAAGCTTTCTAGAACATATTGATTTTGCACAATTTTGGATACGTATTTTGAGAGTACGGTCCATCAATACTGAGGCCTGGTCCAGACTGGGGCCGAGACTGTAGATGGGTTTCATTTCAAGCCCATTTTTTGGTCTACTAAGATGCCCGAATTTGATGATTCTATGTGAAATGCAATCTTGTAGACAATTAAATCAAGCTTTCCAAAAAATTAAGAATTGCACCATTCTGATCTATAAATAGAGAGTTATGCCCATTTTATCAAACCTGTAACAAAACAAAAATTAAGAGAAATTAATTCCAAAGATGCAAATGCTACAAATATGCTTAAGTTGAGGAATTTAATGACACTATTAATGCAATATGATGAACTAAACTCTTATTAAACATGCATATTTAAGTGTTCATCAGCATGACTCCTATCCTAATAGATTTTCTAACTATATGATTCTTTTGCTTGGAATGGACGAGTCTTCAAGAGGTTGCTTATCTAGGTTAGGAGGTTGAACATCTTTAGGTTCAGGTTGTTGCTTCTTAAGTTGATGCTGATGATAAGTAAAGAATATCACCATCGGTCTTCTTTTTCCCTTCTACTTTTCTTCACCCCTTTCAATGCCTTTTCTCATAGTTTAACATGTCTAAGTTTCTTCCAAGACTTTCTAGTCCCTTTTAAAGTCTTTAAAACGTAGACTGGAAATAACTTAGATCTGTCAGTCTTTATCATTTTAAGTTCCTTCGTCATGTCAAGCTCGATGTCCCTTTTCTTAAGGATTATCAACCTTCTAGGATTCTCACGATCATGTCTTCCATTTCAATGGGTAAGGGCTTTGGCCTCTGTATAAGGAATTCTCTGCCATACTCAGTCGCCACTCATTTAGTTCTGAGAGCCTTACTCTTCCTACTATCCAGACACCATCAGCATCTGATCTCGCCCACTTCTTTGACTGCCCGATTTCCACCATGGGCATTCATACTAGGGGTGGTAGAGTGACATTATCTTTCGTCATGCCTTTGCTCAAAATGATGGACAGGACTTCCTCTGGTTAGCTTCGTTTCTTTCAGTTCTACCTTCTGACATAATTTCTACTGGTCTCCTCAGATGGTGATGAACACTTAAATATGTATATTTAATAAGAGCTTAGTTCATCATATTGTATTAAATTCCTCAACTTAAGCATATTTGTAGTCTTTGCATCTTTGGAATTAACTTCCTCTTAATTTTGGTTTTGTTACAGGTTCGGTAAAATGAGCATAACTCTCTATTTATAGATCAGAATGGTGCAATTCTTAATGTTTTGGAAAGTTGATTCAATTGTCTACAAGATTGCATTTCACAAGTATAATCAAATTCGGGCTCTTAGTGGACCAAAATTGGGCTTGAAATGAACCCATCTACAGTCTCAGCCCAGTCTGACCAGGCCTCAGTATTTGGACCGTATCTCTCAAAATACGTATCGAAATTGTGCAAATCAATTTGTTCTAGAAAGCTGAGAGAAATATCTACAATTTCATGAAGACATGTGATTAAAATTCCCAACATTTCGATGTCAAAATTGATGGTCAAAGTCGGTTCCTAATGATCCCAATTGTCAAAGATATTTACAACTAATATTTGACAATTATGCCCTTGTAATTTGACAAGTTTGCCCTTGGATATATCTATAAATAGAGGTGCCTTGTGACCCATTAGGGAATCTTGGCCTTGGCTGGAACATTTTGGCTTTGGCTAGGATCTTGTATTGTGTTTTGTGTGTTTATGTTATTAATGAATTTTCTTTTTTTTACATTTTATTTTCTTTCTATTATAATGTCCTTCTAATTTCTCTTTTGCTAAGGTGAAAGGGTGAAACCCTTGATATGAGAATAAGGATTCTCTAACCTTAATATGTGCTTAATAATCTTAATCTTATAATGTTTATTCAATATGATTTATATTTAATTTCTTAATCAATCTTGACACCACTCGTAAAGTGGAGGTCTTGATCCATTGTCGATAATCCTTGGCACATCAAATGCTTGGATCCTTTCTAGATGATGTATGGTTCTTCCTTACCGACACGAATCTAGTTAGGAACCTTGATTTGTTGTAGACAAATGGTGATTGGCACATTGGATGCTTGAACCCATTTACAAGAAGTGGTATAAATATTGGTAACGAAACAAATATAATTCATATAACTAAAATGGGTTAATTATCCTTATTTGAAATATCAATGGCGGATCCCCTAACCTTAGCCTTCATTGTTATTGTGTTAATTCCTCTTGTATTTTAATTATTCTATTGTTTATGAACTTTTTATTTTATTTACTATGGTAGGTTCTACCACCTTATGAAATTGTTCTTTAATTTACTATGGTTGGTTATACCACCTATTTCCATGGATGGTTTACCTCCTCTTGCTTTTTGTTTTATATTTGAATGGTCGGTAATACCACCTACCATCTTACATACTTGTTGATATTATCATGTCACCTCTTTGAATCATCTATATCACATTTATTTAGCTTATAATTTATAACGCTTAAATTCCCTTCCTCGTGGATCGACCCCGGTCTCACCGGGTTTTATTACTTCGACACTCCTGTACTTGGGAGATAATCCTTTTTCGGATGTGTCAGATGGTCTCAGAGATCCATATCTTCTGACCATCATTCCTCGTATGGGACCTGGTTTCACAACTGTTCCCTTGATTTTGGTTGAGATATTGATCAGATTAGATAGAGTCAAAGTTTAGCCAAGTCAGTAGTTTAGTGGCAGTATTCTACTTCTTCAGGTTATTTTTTCATCCTTTTTTTTAATTCTCTAGTTTTTGCCTAAGTCACCCTTTTCAGGTTTTTGACATAGCAAGCTTGCCTAACTTTTGCCTGAGCCACCTTTTTTAGGTTTTCATCTCAGCGAGCTTTTTCTTCTTTTTTTTTTCATGCCCTAACTTTTTCCTAAGCTGCCCTTTCAGGGTTTTTAACTTAGCAGGCTTTTTCTTTTTTTCTTTCATGCCCTAACTTTTACCTAAGCTACCCTTTTGGGTTTTCAGCTTAACGGGCTTGCCTTAATTTTTGCCTAAGCCACCTTTTCAGGTTTTCGACTTAGCAGGCTTTGTCTTCACATTTGGCTATAAAAGAAGTTATCCATTCTAACACCATTTCTTATACTTTCTTCAAGATGATTGAGATAATTCTATTTGACTTGATTTTCAAGATGGTTAGGGCAATTCTTTACCCTCTTGCTTCCTTTCTTTCCCAAGATGAATGGGCAACTCATTGTCCTTTACTTCTTTTCGCTCTTAAGATGAATGGGTAATTCTTTACCCCTCGTGTAAAAAGTTTAGTATCATCTTGGGGAATTTCTTCATCCAACTTCAAAGGGATTATTCCTCCTTATTTGTAGACATCCATGCTAGACAAAATGGCTAACTCCATATATCGTACTTCTTTACTGTTGGTGACAAAGTTGCTTCTTTGATACCCTTAATTGAAACTATTGATAGATTTTCTTCTTTCTAACACATTTTCAATAAACCCAACATCCTTCGATAACAAGTTGAAATACTGAATGTAAGTTGTGTATCAATTTAATTCACATTGAAGTTCCTCAAAGATTTCTCAAATTCAATAGCTCAATGGTAATGCATTGACATCGTGATTGTTCATAATTTCGACTTTAAGCCAGAATTGCTTCATTCAAGATTCTACTTGTGTAATGACACTATTAATGCAATATGATGAATTAAACTCTTATTAAACATGCATATTTAAGTGGTCATCACACCCCCCAACTAGCTTATTGCTAGTCCCTAGCAATTAAAGCGTTATTATTTAGAAGTGATTTATAGAATTTTACATCCAAGGTGGTCATTATTGCACTCTCCTTTATTTTATCCAAACAAACAAACTCTAAACTGATTTTTTTTAAATGACTCATGTACCCTTCAGTCAAGATATCATAAAACCTTCTTCTTTGTGCTCACGTTGACACATGACTATTGTGGCTTATCAGAAATCAATGCCATACGGTTCTAGTAATTTGTTAGGCTAACAACCTAGGAGAAGTAGGGGACCTATTCATTCATTTTCACTACAGCTTAGTTTCGTTTTTTTTCTCTTTTTTTTTTTTTTTTGAAAGAATGCATCTTTAACCATGTAGCGAGCCTTAGGCCTGTCTCTTATACACATCTAGATGTGTATAAGAGACAGGTGTTAAGACACCCCTACGAGCTTAACGACTCAGGTTGCCGATGCTTTATTTTTGCTTAGAAACTTGTGGATAGTGCAATGTTCTATCCTTTTAAGCTTTCTCCTTAATCCATGTAACGAGCTTTGGGCCAATAGCTCCCAAACCAGTTAGTCTTAGGGTATTAGATGTTGAGGCACCCCTCGGGCTAATTGCTCGAATTAAGGAGTCTACGAGACCAAACTTATCCACTTGCTTCTTCTCACACTTTTTCACCTTCTTGAATTTCTTGCACATTTTTCATTGTTTTTTTGACTTCACACTTCTCTGGTTGTGATCCTAACAAAACAAAAGAACTCAAATATTGCAATATTTCATTTCGCCACCCACAATCGTACATCAAGGTGTGTGTGTGTGTGTGAAGAAAGATTCATAGATACGTGCTTAATGAGCACATACGCACACAATTTATTAAATGATAAGGTTGTGAGAGTTCATAGATTTGAATGATTCAAAGTGAAATGAATAAGACCTCCTTGTTATAAAATTCAAATATCAAGACTAAATAATATCAAATAAGTCTTCAAAAATGCAAGAATAAAATGACAAATTGGTCAGAATGGGTTTCAAGAGTTCAAACTGGTCCTCCCTACTCTGCCATTCCTGACCCAGAATGCGTCTCAAGAGGATTTGAACTCCTTACACCGCACTCTGAATCTAATTACTAACTCTCTTTTTTTTTTCAAGAAAAAAGAAAATTCAAGACACACTTATGTCTACTATCCTTCCCCCCCAACCAAATGAAACATTGTCCTCAATGTTTAAAAGTAGAGAGATAAAGTATAGGGGACATTACTGGAAGCCATTTTGCTTATCAGAGAGCATGACCTGAAAGACTCATAAAATAACATGCTAAAATAAAATAACACTAAAATAACGGACAAGAAGAAAAAAATTACAAACGGGATGATTCACAGCCACATTTGCACTTTTGTTTTTTTTGCCCTCCTGGCCCCCAATTAATGGCAGTACTAACTGGGTCAGGTTCATACTCAACTTCTTGCAATTTGTCAAGTAACTCACCAGCAGAAGTGGCAGAAACAAGGATCTTTCTCGCAGAATGAGGGATAAAATTTTGTTCCACAGCTGCATCAACAAAACTTATCAAATGATCAAAGAAATTTTTAACATTCAACAAACCTATGGGTTTTTGATGGAGATTCAGTTGGGGCCAAGAGGCAATTTGAAAAATTTCTTCAAGAGTGCCAAAGCCACCTGGTAAAGCAATAAAGGCATCTGAATTGATGAGCATATGT